>PVJC01033190.1:0-19509 GCA_004026665.1 Murina feae | reverse complement strand
ACAAAAGCTCCACTGCAATTCAGTGGGAAAGGATGGCGTTACAGTGAATGGAGCCGAGTCAAACAAATCTCTTTAAACAAGAAATCTTGATCTCAACCTCACACCAAACAAAAAATAATTTGGGACGGGCCACAGAAATAAACGTGAAAAGTAAAAACAATAAAGCTGTCAAAGAAGACATAGGAGAATAGACCTTCATAACTTTGGGTAGGCAAGGAGGTTCCTTAAACAGGGCAGGAGAAGCACTAACAAAAGAAAAGACTGATAAATTTGACTTCATTAAACTTAAGAACATCTGTTAATCAAAAGATCCCCAGTGGTGGTCATGCAGGGGGCAGCCGATCAATGATTCTCTCTCATCATTGAATCATTAATGTTTCTAACTTTCTCTCCCATTCCCTTCCTCTCTGAAATCAATTATATATATATATATATATATATATATATATATATACACACACACACACACACACACACACACACACATGCACTTAAAGACACCCTTAAGAGAGCAAAAAAACAAGCTATAGATAGAAGACACATGAGAGGAGACTGATATCCAGAACAAAGAAAAGCCTGCAAATAAGAAAAAGACAGACATATCCATTAAAAATTGGGAAAATATTTGAACAGGCACCATACAGAAGAGGATATTAAAATGGCCAATAAACATTAAATCATGCAAATGCAAAAATAAGACCACAGTGACACCTCACCACACCAACCAGAATGGCTAAAATAAAACAGCAAGTGTTGACAAGACTGTGGAGCAATTAACCTCTTAAATTACTGCTAGGTTGTAAATCTATACATCTACTTCAAAAACATGATTGGTAATACCTATGAAAGCTAACTATACATAGACCATGTAACCCAGCAATTCCACTCTTACCTATATGCTCAACAGATATCGTACTTATGTAGAGCTTTTGCTCTACATAAGCAATAAGGTTCACAGAGGCTTTTTTTTTTCAAAATAGTCTCAAACTAGAAGTGACCCAAATATCCACCAACAATAGAATGGGTAAGTCAATTGTGATATAGTCACACCAAGAAATACTACACAGCAATGAAAAAGAAGGAACGTTGGGCATATTCTACCGCATGGATAATCTCCTGGATATAATGCCAAATCAAGTACAAAAGGAGTGGATGAGTCCATTTGTATGAGTTCAAAATAGCAAAACTATTGTATGGCAGAAATCAGTGACTCTTGACTGGAAGGAGGCAAGAGGGAGCTGTCCACAGGGCTGGAAATGTTCTGTAACATGATCATGATTTGATGACAAGAGTGTTCCCTTATGTAAAAATTCTTTACTCTAAGCTGTACACTTAAGATTTGGGCACTCTACGAAAAAGGAGAGGGGGCGGGGTGGGAGGACGAGACTGTAATCGGAGGGCAGGGGAGGGAATAAGGCAGGAGCAGTCACGGCATAGCTGAGAGTGGAAGCTATCCTTGAGGGCCTTCCCTGTGCTCAGGAGCCGTGGGGAAGGAGCAGCATTTCAGTAAGATGTTTTCAGCATTGAGGGTCAGCCCCCCAAATAGAAAGGCATGTTTCACCAGCACCTGGTCCACTTTGAAAAGGCAAGTAAACAGGAGTGGCTTTGGAAGAGGGGTCATGAAGCAGCTGCCACTGTGGGGACTGTACACAGAGGCCTCGATCCCGGCCCCAGGCTTATATCAAGTGCTGGCTGCTCTAGAGGAAACTAATACAAGGCGTTTTCTTTTCTCCTTTTTAAAAAGCCCCAACCTGCAAACCCATTTCTCTCTAACGTCTACTTACTCCCCATGAGATAAAGGGGGGAGATATCTTCGCGGCACTGAGCCTGGAGCCTCCCCACCCAGATAAGAGAGAGGAAGAGAGAGGCGGCTTTGCATGCCATTTCTCTCCTGCCAGCTCCGCCCCACCCACGAAATGTGGAACCTGTTGCCAACCCCAGGAGGGCTTTGTCAGCACTTCCTTTCATCGTAGCCTGGTCTGGCAGCCCCTGGCAACGTGGGCTCATCCACCCCCTTCCCAGACTCTTGGTGGCAGAATGGCCTAGGTGTGCCACTTCCTTATTTGCTGCCCCTTTCCCTGCTTAGATTGCAATTTATTGATATTTGTTTGCTTTGAGCAAGCTGACAATCTGGTTTTATTCCCCCACCCAGCCCAGTCGCTTATATTAGGGTGGCTCTGGAAGTCTGTTATTTGCATTTGCTCTCCATCTGTCCCACGCTCAGTGTTGCTGTACTCCACGCTCCACTGTTTAAAAATAAAGTAAAAAAAGTAACAACCAAATAGATGACAGCCTGGCAAAAACAGCAGCTGTTGCCCATAAGGCAAAATAGGATATATTCCCCTGGATATATTTATATGGAGATGGGTATTACAGAACGAGAGCGAGAAGAACGGGTTCCCGTCAAATGTGGCATCATTTAACCCTCTCTGCTGCCAACAAGGTGATGGATGATCCGTGCTGGCACCTGGGACTCAGCCCTCAGGCTCAGACTGTGACTGTGCAGAGGCTAATGCGTCGGAAGAGGCAGCTGTTGTCTGGGAACCTGGGTGAGATGAGTGTTTGCATTCTGACTCCAGGTACAAGGTGGATCCAAATCAAGTCCAGCCCAGAGGCTGGAGCAGACATAACAATGAATTTCACAGGAATTTTCTGCCCTTGACAAACTTACAGTTTAGTTGAGTTAGCATGATGCAAAGTTACCCTAAGCTCACAATAAAGTTCATTTAGAAATTCAAATCAAGTGACAAAACAGGAAATAAATTAGACTCCATCAGAATTTTTTTTTTTCTCTTCAATGGACATCAGCAAGAAAGTGAAAAGATGACTCACAGAACGGGAGAACAATCTGAAAATCATGCATCTTACACCTAGAATGTATAAAAACTTCTTAGAACTCAAAAATAAAAGACAACCCAATTTTAAAAACATGGTCAAGGGATCTGAATAGACATTTCTCCAAAGAAGGTATACAAATGGCCAAGAAGCACATGAAAAGATGCTCAGTATCATTACCTACTAAAAGTATGCATATTATAACCACACTGAGTTACCACCTCACAGCTATTAGGATGGCTAGAATCAAGAAGTCAGCTAATAGCAAATGTTGGCAAGGGTGTGGAAACATTGGAACCCTCATATCCTGCTAGTAGAAATGTAAAATAGTGCAGCCACTTTGGAAAAGTCAGGCAGTTCCTTAAAAGGGTAAGTGCAGAATTATCATTTCATGCAGCAATTCTACTCTTAGGTATACATCCAAAAGAAATGAAAACGTATGTCCACACATAAGTTTGTACATGAATATTCATAGCAGCATTATTCAAAATAGCCAAATGCGGAAACAGATGTCTACCGACTGATGAATGGATAAATAAATTGTGGTATATTCCTACAGTGAAATATTATCTAATCTAATAAAAGAGTAATATGCAAATTAACCATCACTCCGAGACACCTAAAGCCATGCCCACCAGCCAAGCCAAGCCCACAGCCAAACAGAGTGACTGTATGCAAATTAACCCAGCCAAGATGGCAGCTGGCAGCCACGGAGCTAGAGCAAAAAGGAGACTTCCATTGCACCAGCAATGGAGTTGAAACTGCCTACCTAGGCTGGCCGGGCCTCTGCTCAAGGTAACAATGTTTCAATTATAGAAGCCATGGAGCTGAAGCAAACAGGAAGCTTTGTTGTCTGCCTAGGCCTCCGGTCAAGGCAACAAAGTTTCAATTATAGAAAATAAATAAACCCCAGAAACACAATTCCAGACAGCCTCGCTGGGACATTGGGTCAATGGGAGCTGTGAGAAGCCTGAAAATGGCCCTCAGCCCCTCAGGCTGGCCAGGCATGCTAGCAGGTGGACATCCCCCGAGGGGTCCCAGACTGTGAGAGGGCACAGACCAGGCTGAGGGATACCCCTGAGTGCACAATTTTTTTGCACTGGGCCCCTAGATATATGTTACAACATAGATGGACCTTAAAAACATGCTAAATGAAAGAAGCCATCACAAAAGACCACACATTATTCCATTTATATGAAATGCCCAGAATAGAAAAATCTATAGAGACAGAAAGTACATTAATTGGTTGCCATAGACTGACAAAGGGGAGAAAGGGGGAATGACTGCTAACAGGTAAGATATACCTTTTAGGGGTGAAGGAAACATTATGAAATTAGTGGTGCTGGTTGTAAACTCTGCGAATATATTAAAAACCATTGAATTGTATGCTTTAAGTTCATAAATTGCATGACATAAATGTTATCTCAATTAAGCTGTTTTTTTTTTAATCCATAAAAATTTCTATGGAGATGCAAAAGACTCAAGATAGCCAACTGGGTGCACCGAGGTGGAGAGAGCCTCGTCCCACCATGGGAGGGATTCAGGTGCTGCACCTGCCCCGGGCCTCCCTCGCGCCCTGCCCGTCATCCATGGGCCTGGCTGAAAATCAGCATCGGAACAGCAGGGTTCCAGGGTGGTCCACTGGCACTGGCAGCATCCGTTTCAGCTGCCCCTGTGGAGTTATGTTCTCAACCCTCACTCCAGGCCTGGGAGGTCAGGGTCACAGCCCATTCCCCTGAAGCATCCCTGATGTTTTGCAGGTAAGTGTTTCCAACACGGAACCTCAAAAGCAATACAAGAGGCTGTCTCTGTTCCCAGCCACCCCACTACTCCCGCCCCCCGCCCCGCCTCACAAACACACACACATACACACACACACACACACACCATTTCTCGATACCTCTCCTGTAATAAGGGCTGCCCAGGGCAGAGGACCCAGCATAGGAGCAGGCCTGGGGAAAGGCTTCCACACAGCTTGTCAGAGGAGGAAATGTGAGAATGATGGGTGGAAGCGTGGGGGTCACCTGGCCCAGCCTCTCACCACACAGGACAAACAGGTGCCGGAAAACTGCCTGTCTGTGGTAGCAAACCTGACTTGTTCATTGTTGTCGTTGTTGTTTGAACTAAAAGCACATTTTCCCTTTATTCCCTTAAAGCAGCTGTTGTGTGCCCCAGTCCTGCATCTGCTCCCCTCTGAGATACTCCCTTTCAGCTCCAGCCGTGGCTCCAGCAGATGTGCCCCACCTAACAGCCTTCTGTGCTCATTCCTGCCACGGCAGCTCCCGTACTCGGACCCAGCACATGCCTGATCCCTTGCGCTCAGCCCTCTAGCCACTGGGGCTGCCTGGCAGCATCGCAGACTATGCATTGAAGGGTGCTCCTGGGTGCTGAGAGGGAAGGCCTCTGTCACAGCAGCTCTCAGCAAAGGCACACAGGGCCCTCCCTTCCCCTCAACCCACTGCATGCAGGGCCTTACCCCCTTCCCACCGTTAAGAGGAACTGGCTGCCAATCCCACCTTTAGAACAATAGCAGTCTCTGCCACGAGGCCCTTCCTATCTGTAGTCTCACTGGACCCTCAAGTTTGGGATGTGGCTGGGGCTGGATTCAGATTCCTATTATCTCCATTTTATAGATGCGGCAGCAAGAGCTGAAGGTGAGTCGTCTGCCCCTGGCAGGTGTCCCCATTCTGAGACCAAATCTCTCCTCATGCAGTGCACACACTGCTGCCTCCTGCCCTCACGGCCCTGATCTCAGCCTCTGAGCCAAGTCAGGCCTCAGCTGGCTGGAGAAAGAGTAACAATAACGATGACAACAGCAACACCAGCATCTAACGAGCACTGTCATGCGCAGGACCCTGGTCCAAGCACTCGCATGTGGTAACTCACTGGTTCCTGCCACTCCCCATCGCTATCTCCACGTTCCAGGGCAGCGCACGGTGTGCACCGCTTAAGTGCCTTCTCAGGTCACACAGCCTGTACGTGGTGGGGAGAGGATTCAAGGCCCAGGCGGCAGATTCAGAGCTCCGTGCACCAGCCCACACTAAGGAACCGATATCGGTGTCTATTCCTGTTCTAATGTGTACATACGTGACCTATACCCAATCATTACCACAATTTACAAGCAACCTCCTACTCCAGGGCATGAAAGCGCAGCTCCTTCCGCATTATCACCCCACAGGACCTTGCAAGCGACCATCTCTGACACCCTTGTGCCCTGTGCTCTGCACCCAAAGGAACCTCAGAGGAGTCACTAGAAATCTGAGGAGGGAAAAGGAGGAGACAGGGAGCTGGGACTACGAGATAGCAGGCCCAAGCCCAGGCACTGTGCCAGCAGCACTAATAAAAACACAGCCAACAAACCCTGAAGAGTAGATTGATCGTCCCCGCCCAGCCCAGTAACTACACAGGGCCCGGAGGAGCTGCTCGGCTTCCTCAGGGAAGACCTGGGAGGTGGTTTGAGCCTGGGGTTTGCAGAAGAGATAGGTGAAATGCAGGGCCTGACCAGCCTGAGACCCAGTGGGGTGGGTGAGGGGTCAGCAAAGACAGAGGTGTTAGAATAGAGGCGAGGGAGTCTCCACCCACACCCCTTCTTCTAATCACCATCGTTGGCATATCCTATAACCCCTAGGGTTCCAGCCCAGACTCCCTGGCTCTCACGCTGCCAGCAGCAGGCAGTGCCTGCTTCAGAGAGATAACCAATTAACAAGCCTTTGCAGGGAAGGGTTCCATATTCTCTGTTAATCAGGCAGTTACTTCTATACGTTCTTGAAATGTTTCCAACAGAATATTGGTTGGCTGTGTGACTTGCTCTGACCAACAGAATGCAATGAAAGTGACTTGTGTACCTTCTGAAACTTAGGCTCAAGGGGTCTTACAGCTTCTTTTCTCTTCCTCTCAGAATGCTGTCACCATCACATGAAGACACATAAGCCGGCGTCCCCAAGGGTGAGAGACACACACACAGAGGATCCCAGCCACCTTGGACCATTCCACCTGAGCCCAGACATGGGACTGAGCCCAACCAACAGCACACAGAGCCCAGTCCAAACTGCGAACCACAGAACAGTACACATGTACACGATTATGTTCGAAGTCACTGTGTTTTGGGACTGTTTGTTACACAGCAGCACATATCACGGATATAGGTCAATCCTGGAGACATCTCCAAGGTGTCTTCTCAGCTCCTCCATCCCAGGCTATTATGCAATGACAACCCCAAATAGCTGCCCTCTCCTCCCACCATGGTTCTCACTTTCTCCCAATGTCTTAACACAGACACACCAACCACATGCTGTGTTGCTGAGGAGCTGGGGATTCCCATTTCAGTCAAAGGCTTTTCAAACAAGGGCAGGGCTGGAAGGGAGGAGCTACTACAGAGGCATCTAAGGTACGGTGACCAGATTTTAACATTGGTAAAGGGGGACATCATTGACTGGGGAGGGGGGGTTCTTTATTATTATTATTATTATTATTATTATTACTTAAAATATTACAAAGAGTAGTACATATGTCTCTTTCCAAAAATCAGGACATTTTAAAAACGCCGCAGGATGCGGGACAAATTGTTAAAAATCGGGACTGTCCTGCCAAAAGTGGGACATCTGGTCACCTTAATCTAAGGCCAACGCTGGCCTTTTAAAACTGAGGGCCAGGGAATTTAAAGTATATGTTCATGATTATTCTCCTCACCTGGACTGGAAGCACCTGTGGGTAAGGTATGCCTGTCACATACCTTAGCATCTTTCAGATGCCACATGGAGCCTTGCCCACCATGGGTGGCCAATTTATGTTCCCTGAGAGAGTGATTGTCTTCATCCAGGTAGTTAACGCCCCACTCTGCACCCCTAAAATACAGCAACTGCCTACCTCCTTCTGCCTTCAGCCACAGAAGAGCCACCCTCAGAGGAGTCCAGGCAAGGCTGTCTGGGCCAGGAGGGGCCGGACGAGCATTTGGGAACTGAAGGGTCACGGTATTCTGTGTCCATCAGAGAAGAGAGCGATGGCGCTGTTTCCGACAGGATGTGCTCCCATTGCTGGCCGACATGTTGCAGAGCTCAGCAATTCAGAGAGCACTTTCTCCAATGTCCTCCCACTGCATTTCGGTTCCACCTTCTAGCCAGGTACCCATACACTTCTGAGAGTTTGTGGGTGAATCAGGTTGATCCATCCCTTCCTTTTGGCTGGCTCTCTAGTCACGAAGGAGAGGTGTTCCTTGTTTGTGATGGCCTCCACCTAACACTGGGAATTATCGTCAGAGCTGATGGGTCTGTCTGCTCCTAGGCTCTCCTGGCCACAGGTGTTTCCAATGAACTTAATGGTACCAACAACTGTTTACACCAGCAGTTCTCAACCTGTGGGTCGGGACCTCTTTGGTGGTCGAACAACCCTTTCACAGGGGTCACCTAAGACCATCCTGCATATCAGATATTTACATTACGATTCATAACAGTAGCAACATTACAGTTATGAAGTAGCAATGAAAATAATTTTATGGTTGGGTCACAACATGAGGAGCTACATTTAAAGGGCCAGAAGGTTGAGAACCACTGGTTTACACAGTTGTTTGGTATTAGTATAATGGCCATCATTATGGCCTGCAGCCTATTACGAATAGGAAATACGCTGAACACCTTTCAGAGTTGGGATGATTCTTTCAGGCCCTAAATAGGAGTTGTTTTACTAAACCCTGCTTCACCATAGGGATTAGTCTTACCTTCTAGTAACTAAAGGAACAAAATAAGAAAATTAGGAAAAGAAAAAAAGCATTTTTAAAAAATTAAAAAGCTGTCTGGCAGGTATTACAGTATTTGCGGGCATGGCAGGAAGGAGGGTCCCCTTCCCTCTGCTTCTCCCTCCATTTCAGATTGAGGAGTCAGAATGAAATATCTGGATTGGGGGGGGCACTTACGGGCACAACTCCTTAGTCCATACAAAAGCCTGACTCAGGCAGCTGGCTCTTGACAAGAGAGGGTGAGCTCTGTGAGGTGCTGAATGTGGCGCTAGGAGAGGGGCCTGGGTACCACAGAGAGAGCTTAGGGCTAAGCTGGTGCTAGGGAGACCCTCCAGGGACCCGGGAGGTGTTCCTAGCACCTCTAGGCAGGACGAGGTTGCCATTAAGCAACATCAGACTGTAGGGGGTGTTCCCCACAGTGTGGCTCCTCAGCCAGGGAAACAGCACTGGAAGAAGTAGGGCTTTGGGCCTGGCTCAGTGGCTGAGCATTGACCCATGAAACAAGCGGTCCCTGATACGATTCCCTGATAGGGCACATGCCAGGGTGCAGGCTCAATCCCCAGTAGGGGGCTTGCAGGAGGCAGCCTATCAGTGATGTTTCTCTGCCATCGATGTTTCTTCCTCTCTCTCTAAAGATCCATAAAAACAAGTTTATAGAAAAGAAAAGAAAGTGGGGCCTTGGTCACTAATGAGCAGCAACAATCATAGCAACCAACAGGCACTTCACTTACATCCTTGCACTTCCTGTGTGGGCCTCAGTCTTCTCATCTGTACATGGGAGGAATGGACTTCATTTCCAAGGCCAGTTGCTGGTTCTGACCATGGGTAACTTTGTTAGGGGTCAGCCCTCGGGAGAAATCCCTTCCCAAGCCTGCCTCTGGTAGGGAGGGTTTTGCTCACCATCTTCCCGGCACAGATGGCGCCCGGTCCTTGCCCTGGGAGAAGGTCATGGGACTGCTGGGCTGGCTGCTAACGGGTAGGGCAGAGTCTCTTCTCTTCCTTCACCCATTTGCTCCTCCCTGGGGGATCTCTACCCTTGCCTACCCCACCCACTGGCCTCACAGCCCTGCCAACAGTGGAGCCTGCAGCAGGAAGAGCAGAAGCAGCCCTGGGACATTGTGGTGCCTCCCCCTGCCCACCACACCTCTGCCTTGGAGGCCAGGAGTCAGAAGGCTCTGAGAAGAAGTAAAAGCAAAGACAGAGGTGATCATCCAGCTTAGGGGGCATTCCACACACACACTCACACACAGACATGCACCCTCACACATACATGGGGACACACTGAATCACACATGCCTACATTCACACACACACACACAGACATACATACCCACACATACACATGCACACACACATATACACCCACAGTCATACATACACATACCCACTCACCCACACATGCATACATTCACACACACATACACATGCACACACACACATATACACCCATAGTCATACCTATGCACACCAACTCACACATCCATTCACCTACACATGCATACTTTCACAAAGACATACACACCCACATATACACATGCACACCCACTCACATACCCACTCAGTCATACATATGCACATATACCACTCACCCACACATGCATACATTCACACACAGACATATATACACGCACACATGCATACACACACATATACCAGCATATTTTCACACAGATATACATACCCACACATGCATATGCACACACTCACAATCACACATGCACTCTAGACTTAACAACAAGGACATGTCTTCCACCTTCCTTTATGCCCCACCCCCACAAAAGGAATCCATCTGGCTCTCCAGTGGCAACCACAGCACTTCGAACCATATGGAAAGACAGGAAGGGAAGGACTGTGCCAGGGGGAGGGCGGAGACAGCAGGTCAGAGGCAGGGAGGAGAGAAAACAAGGCAGCTGTCAGATTCCAATCCAAAAAGCCCATTCAGCCTCCTCAAACCTGCCCCCCAAAGGCTCCACACAGCACCCCCATGTCCACCTGGGCAGCTCGCCCCGACTCCAACTTGCTTCCTGTATCTGCTCGTGCACCCTCCGGCCCCCTTCTACCACCAGCACCCACTCTGGTGACATCTGAAACAGCCACACCAAGTCCAATTTTAGCTCCAATCTTCCCTGGTTATGGTTGTGTGATTTCTAATTATTTTATTCCCAAGACTTACCTTGATGGATAGTCATACATTTTCCAATTTATTGTACAGTATCTTGTAAAGTGTCCTTAACAAAATGCATGGATTAGACCCTGTTGTTAATTTTCCAGCTGTAAGGAGAAATCTGCAGATAATCACCCGCCCTAGAAGCTCTGATTCAACCCCCATTTCCTTTAATACTAATAAAATGGACAGTTCATTTATAAGAAGTTCCCTAAAAGAGGGTATTGAAAAACATTATATTTCTTTTAAAGTTGTTAAAAGGCATAAATCCATTACTCAGATAGAGATCGCTTAATAATTTAATGCCTTTGGCTTGGCATTGTTCCCGGAATATTTTCACTTTATCTGTCTTTATTTTCAGGTTGGAACCAATTGAGGAATTATCAGCCCTTGTGGTGGGAATTGCCTCAGAGTCCATGGGAAGGAGCGGGAAGACATGGTGGGTTGGCAGCCTCTGGAGATCAGCAGTCCAGGGGGCAGCACTGAGCAGGCGCTTGGGGCATGTCCAGAGGACCCAGCTTCCCTTGGGCCTCCTTATGGAGAATGCGTCCTACCTGTGGCCAGGGAGGCGACCACCCCACCCCTCCTCCTCCCTCCCATGGCCCAGCCAGGCAAGCAGTGGGAGGGCACATAGACAGAGTCTTTCTGTAAAGGGGATTAGTCTGCATTTTCTAAATAAAGTCATTTACAAGATGTATTAACCCAACATCATAATTAAAATCATTAACGTTTCTTTGTGAAGATTAGCAATAAAGAGAAACTAAGTGCAGGAATCAAAATTCCTTACAGGCTCATCAAACAACTCTGCCCTGAAGGCTTGGAAGCCCCACCCTGCCCAGCCCTGCCTCCCAGAGGTGCTGTGGAGACCCACCCAGCTCACCAGTGCGTGGGAAGGTTTGCCAGGGAAGCAGGACTAAGGGAGCAGGGACCAAGTGGTGTGGGAGGCAGCCCTGGAATGAACAGAAGGGTGGTTGAGCTTAAACCTCTGCTCTCCTGCGGAATCCCCATGTACCCATTCCCCTCTCTGATCCTGTTTCCCCTTTAAAATAAAGTCAGTGAACAAAAATGATGTTTCCGGTCTTTTTCCAGTTTCCGGTGCTATGACCAGTGTGCTATGACCAGATATTTGGCCACGACTGGTATTCAGGACTGTTTGTTGAAGGGACTTGAAGGTAACATGCCAGACCAGTAAAAGGATGGGTGAGGGGGGGAGATGGAACATCACCACGTCCAATGCAGGGACATGAACAGTCAATGAGTTGAGCTGAGCAGCTAGTGATGCTCTAAGAGGAAGGGGTGGTCCAAGTCCAGCAGCATGGAGCCCTTATCCTTGCCACTAGAAGTTGTCCATCTCTACAGGCCCTGCCCGTGGAGTGTCCTCATCTGGAGTAAGGGCTTGGAGGCTGCTACAGGAAGGATGAGCAGGGAGACCTGACATGCAGGAGGACCAATCGGAGGAAGCTTACAGTCCAGCATAATAATCTAGGAGTTTGATGATCTTTTTTGACTAGATAGATGGATGAACCTTAGGTAAATAAACTCACAGCTCAGGAAGTCAACAAAGATACAACATAAAACCCACTCCAGCCTCAGGAAACAGAGATTTTCTGGCTCCTTTTGAGAGATAGATGCTCAACTTCAATCATCAGGGATGTGAAATATAAACCATACTATACATACATCAGAATGGCACAAATTAAAAGATCTGACAATACCCAGTGTTGGCAAGAAGGTGGGGCAATGGAGAATGTAATTTGGTATACAGTTTTTGCCTGCTTGTGGAAATATAATTTGATATAAACGTTTTTGGGGAAAAACAGTTTGGCATTATCTAGTAAAAAGGAAGCGAGGCATGCTCTAAGTTAGACAACTCCATCCCTGGCTAAATACACTATAGCAATGGGCACCATGTGGTTACGTGCCAAGAAGACTTAGCGCAGTTTGTTGGTATTTGCCCCAAACTGGAAATAATAAATAATCCAACCAAAAATAGAAGCCTTATAAAAAAGTTACTGTGTATCCTTGTATATTCATAAGTGGCATACAATAATGAACATGAGCTACAATTATACACAACCAAATGGATGAGTCCAAGAAAGCTGATGTTGACTAAAAACCAAGACGTAAAAGAAGGCACACATAATGATTCCATTTTCACCAGACAAATCTAAATGATCAAGGTGAAAGCACAGCTGGCAAAAGAAAAGCAAGGAAATTATTACTAGAGAAATTAAGGCTAATAGTTACTTTTCAGGAGAGAGAAGGAGTGTCCATGGGTTTTCAATACAGCAGTTACTTGGATGTTTGCATTGTCGCTATATGCTAACCCGTATGTACAAATGTTATGCACGTTTCTATGTTTAAGAATAAAAATTGAAATTAAAAAAAGATGGAGGAATGGAGACAGGAAGGGTCTCCAGTACTCTTTTTCATGAAGTTCCTGGAGGATGTGTATCATCAAAACAAAGAGCGAACCAAGAAAGCAGATACTCAATCCAGAAACAGGAGTTCTGAACAGGAGAGGGAGCAAGGGAGTCCTTAAAACGATGATGGAAGATGATTCCACACGGGCTGTTATGCCGCAGAGAGCCACCAGACAAGAATGGAGCAGGTCAGAGTCTGCAGAGAGATTTCCAGAGGAGATGAACTCGACAGACTGCCTGATGTATTTGAAAGGTTTGGGAAGGTGTTTACCTACGTAAGGGAACATCAGGGGCTGAATTAATGGTAAATTCACAGAAAACTAACCAAATATATAAGCAAAACCAAAGATAATTATCAACTCCAGGGAAAACAAAAACTTGTGTCAAAAAGGAACCAGAAAGTACCCTACATTGCCCAAGTAGTATGGTTACAACTGTATGTCCATCCGTGATGCTGGGCATTACAACCAGAGTACATGATTATAATAATGTAAACAGTGCATATTGATTAACTACAGTTATGAGGATGGGGACATAGGAAATCTGTGCCTACGGTGTGATCTAGGGTAAAGAGAGCTAAATTGTCACCTTCCATAGTCATAGATGGAGGGCACCAGTCTTCACTATCAGCACAGATAGTACATTTGTAAAAGAATATAAATATATTCAATACATTAAAATTATACCATGACAAGTAGGGTTACCCCAGGACTACAAGCAAGAATTGCTTCATACAAGACTTCTATTTATATGCTATATCATATCAGGATGTTAAATAGGAAAAGTATATTATAATTATAATGTATATTTATAAGGTATTTTATAGAATTCAACAATCATTTATAATAAAGCTTTAAGACCTAGAATAAAAAGAATTTCTATTGGTAACACAGAGCCTCCACATTTATACTAAATTAGTAATAATATTTTCAGAACATATAAAAATGCCTGCTGTTATCATTGTTATTGAAATAATTAATAACTATGTAATTAGTTAGCATTATCTTGAAAGTTTTTGTCAAAAAGGAAATAAAGACAATGCCAGAGAAATAAATATTGAAGAAGAGAGAAAAATATTGCTTATGTATGATGTGATTATACACCTAAACAGATTATACAATTAAATCTGCCAAAATGATTCAGATGTAAAAATACCTAGTGATTCTGCTAAAGTATAACAGGCTTTATCACTCTCCTCATTCTCTCAACTCCAATAGTGTCCCATCTCATTGAGATTAAACCCAATGTCCTTACCAGGGCCCCGTATCACCTGGTGACAACCTCATTTCCCCCCATTTTCTACCTTGTCTGCTCCTCTCCAAACACATGGCTTCCTTACTTTCTCAATATGCTAGCAAAGTCCCCATCTCAGGACCTTCACACTTGCTGTTTCCGCTGCCATCTCATCCAGGCCTCTGCTCAAATGCTGCCCATTGACAGTCACTATCTCAGATGTCGTTCTGTGAATGATCTTTCCTGAGCACTGCATTTTTTCCTCGTTATTCTTTATTTTTCCTTTGTAAGATTTATTGCCACCTGGCATGTTAGTTACATATTTGCTTATCGTTGCTCTTCTCACTAGAATGCTAGCTCCAAGAAAATGGGAATTTTATATCCTCGGAGCCTGGAAGGATATCTGGCCCATAAAAGGCATCAGATAACTCTGTGTCGAATAAATGATTAAATGGAAGGCATATAAAATACTCCAAAGATCTATAGAGGAATCACTTCCTCTTCTTGTTAAAAATGAGATCAACAATTCCTATATATAACAACATAGAGCTTCTCTATAATGAAAATTAAAATAAGAGGACAACAAACTAAGGAAAATATTTGAACCAACAGGACAAAAATGATTAGTACTTAAATCTATAAAGAGCCCATTTAAATTTATACGAAAAGCACCAAGACCATAATAGATAAGACAACAGATAATTCACAACAGATAATTAAATACATTATAAGTGAACCCACAAAGAAATAGTAATCTTCAGTAGTAAACAAAGAAATGTAAAATAAAGCAAACTGGGTTACCATTTTATCTCTCAAATTTGCATATATGTATATATTTTTGGCTAACTGCTTCTAAAGTTGAGATGAAACTAGTAAATACATCCCAGAGTGGTGACACTGCATTAAACAATATTTTTGTAAAACAATTCAGCCATATAGAGAAAAAGCCATATGGATGTCTGTGTCCTTTATCAGTAATTCCTCTATTAGGAATTATTCCTATGGAAGTTCAACAAAAAGCTATTTACAAGAAGATGCTCAGTGTTATCTATAAAAGCTCCAATGGAAACATAAATGGCCAACATTAAGGGGAATGGTTTAATAAATTACAGTACCTCCACACAATGGAATATTATGTGGCCATTAAAATGATAATTATGCAGAAACATGAAAAATGTTTATGATCCACTGGTCATTGAAAACAAGCAGAATACAAAACAGATGGTATGTCCCATGACCAAAACACCCAGCATGTATATGCACGTAGAAGATAATATGTACAAATAATATACTGGTTGGATTGAGGTTAGTGGAATTTTATAATGAGTTATAAAAAAATATATTATTTTTTAAATGTTCTCTTTAAATTTCTACCCAGAAGCTCCTGAGATTTCTAACAAGTTAGATCCTGTGCCTGCCATAACATGGCACAAACTACCAATTTGTCTACATTCCTGCAAATCTTTATTGCCTTTACTGCGTTTACACTACAACAGCAGGACCCCTGTTACCACCACGTTCAGCGCTCCCTCTGCTATGGCACTTGCAGCAAAGATGCAGAAACATGTCAAACAAGCCAATAAACAAAACAACACTCAGGCTGCATCGAAAGTGACCCTCATCACCACTCCAGCAGCCTGTGTGTGGCCAGCTGGGCTAACGCGGCTTTGGCCTGGCCGGAAACTTTGCTTGTATCTCTGGAAGCTTCTAGGTGAAGGAGCTCTCCATTCTGCACATGCCAGAAAACATGGTCTCAAAACATAGCTGGGAGTTGAGCCAAAGACACAAGCCCAGATGGACTTCCCAGTCATCACGCATTGGAGGCAGACTAGCCCAGACCTTCTGCACTCCTGCTGACCAGCATGGTTTGATGGCATAAGAAGGGGTGCAGATGGGTCTGCCCAGAATGCTTTCCTCCCTGTCATCCACCTGGAGAATGGATGCCCCAGCCTTCATTATAGAACCTTCCTGGCTTTTCCACCATATCCCACTCCTGAGAGCTTGAGCAAGTTCCTTGAACTGTGCCTTCCCTGTAAACTGGGGATAGCAAAAGCCCCCTACCTCACAGGGCTGTTCAAGAATTAAATGAGTTAATGTCTTCCAAACAAAGGGAAGAGTGTCTGCCATATGACAAACACCCACTCACACAATGTTAATTACCACTGTGCTATGTCCCTGGGTGAAATTCACCGTCCCTCCTCTCCACTCTGTTCCATACACATTCCTAATAAAGAAACAGGGTCCCAAACCTGGTGTGGGACAAAATTTTTTGCATGATGTAATCCCCAACCTCCTTCTGGGAAGAAATTAGCATTGATAAAATGTTTAAGCAATTTTCTGATAAACTTTAATGAGATTAAGACCTCTTCTGGGAAGCCAGTTACCCACCCACTCAGTGGACTGTCGGTCAGAATCTAATGATCTGGAAACAATCCTTTTTCTGGTACCCAGTCTAACAGTGATAACCTAATCATTCTGTTTCCCTATAAAATTTTTCTGTGGGACAATCCTGAAGGCTTAAGCCTCCTTACTTGTGACCTGCTTGAACTAAAACCTTGATACATGTTTAAAAGTAGACTGTCTGAAAAAAAATTAAGAAACCTATTATAGTACATAAAATAGTTAATAGCGTTTATGTGTATTCTTTTCTAATTTTCATACTAGAATAAGGGAGGCAGGAACCATACTTGTTTTTACCCATATTTTCATCCAGAACTTAATACTGTAATCAATACGTAATAAATAGTCAATAACTATTTGTTAAGATAATAAATTATTAGAAAACAAATAAATCTTTAAAGACAAATGAAAAAAGCACTTATCTAGAAGTATGGAGGCACAATTATAAGGCACTACTGACTATGAATAACTATAGTTCGTTGAAAATTCTTTGTTAGCTGTGAGGTTTGGGGAAAGTGCCTTTACCTTCCTGAGCTCCATTTCATCATCACACTACAGGATGATCATACATTGTAGAGGTGTCACGAGTTGGGACAACTTGTGTAGAGAGTGTAATGCGATGTCGGATACATTTAAACCTCAAAACATTTTTCTTTACTCTCTTGCCACTGGGACTCCCTCTGTGACATTGGGAAAGTCATGTCCTCACTCTAGGCCTCAGTTTCCTTATCCATAAGTGAGAATTTAAAAATCCCTCGAAGGCCAGGAATATAGTGAGGGAAAAAATAAGACAATGGATATAAAATGCTTTATAAAGTAAGTAAAGCTCAGGGTAGACCTTTGTTTCCGGCCAAGATGGAAACACAAAAACCAGACTTACCCTCCTGCCTGAAAAAGCCAAATTACTGGACAAAATGCACAAAACAATAGTTTTAAGACACTGGGCATCCAGCACTGAAGGACGGTGATACCTGAAAGATGAGAAAAAAATTGATGTGAGCTCTACCATTGCCCCAGTTACAGCCGTGGGAGTGTCCAGGCCACAGAGCAGGAAGGTGGCATTGAGGCAGAGCTTGGTGTCCTCCCCAAGCTGAGGAGACAGGGCTGTTGTCCAAGGAGACCAAAGCAGTTGAAGTTCACAGGACAGAGTGCCAGGGAGAAGAGCTGCACAGAGAAAGAGAACCCAGAGAGCTGCAAGGAGTCCCTGCAAGTATTCATGAGAGTACTGATCAACGCACACATGTGACAAAACACATCCAAGGCCAGGGAAAGAATACCCAAAGAACTCCAGGGAACAGTATCTGGCACTCACATGGAGCAGGAACAGTGCTGTTCCCACAGATCAGACTGGGAAACCTCACAACTCACGGGGCATTGGTTAGAGTACTCAGAAAGGTCTAACACTGGACTCTACGCAAATCTGGTCCCTCTCACAAATCTGAAATATAAGGCCCAATCATATCAAACTATTCCCAATAATTTAATTGAGTCCCAAAATATCATTTAAAAATATTAAACATTTTTTGCGGGAAACGAGTAAACTCGGATCCACCAGGGAGATTGTCAATGGCATACATTGGAACCTCTAGTTGGAACTGGAAAAAATAAAAATGTTTTACATCATAGTCGTGTGTGTGCTGCTCATAAACTACGCAGTGAAACCCGGTACATGTGCAAGTTTTGTAATGTACCCCTGCACAAAGGAAAGTGTTTTGAATGCGACCACACAGTGGTGGGAAAATGCCCGCTTACAAAGTTAAAAGGAATACAAAAATACTCAGCACATAACAAGATAAAATCCATACAGCTTTATATCCAATCAAAAATTACCAGGTATAAAAAGAAGCAGGAAAATATAACCCACAATAAGGAGGAGAAAGGCAATCAACCCAAACAGACGCAGAACTAACACAGAAGTTAGAAATAGCAAAGTACAAATAGTAAAAGTATACAGTTTTTAACTGTATTCCATATGCTCACAAAGTTAAGAAGTTAAAAAAAAAAAAAAGACCAAAATCAAACTTCTAGAGATGAAAAATGTACTGGATGAGACTGATACAGATTAGACCTTAAAAAAAATAAAATGAAAAGATGAAGAATAAAGAACTGGAAATACATAACAACAGAAGCTATTTAAAAAAGAAACACACCAAGAAAAAAAAGAATGAAAAACAATAAACAGAAAGAACACCAATGCCCTGTAAGGATAACTTCAGGCAGCCTGACATATGTGTAACTGAAGTCCCCAAAATAAAGAAGAAAAAAGTATTTGCAAAAGTAATAGCCAGAAAATCACTACACTTTAGTTAAAAACAAAACAACAACTATAAAACCACAGATCCAAGAAGCTCAACAAACCTAAAACACAGGAAATAGGAAGAAAAGCATACTAGGATATATCATAATCAAATTGTTCAACACCAATAATAAATAGAAAACCTTAAAAACAGCCAGAGATGAAGAACATGTTACATTCAGAGCAATAAATATAAGAATTATAGCATTTTTTTCATAAACAATAATTCAGGCAAAAAGCAGTATCATTAAAGCACTGAAAGAAAAAAAAGTCAACCTAGAATTTTCTACACAGAGAAAATATCTTTTGAAAGCAAAGGTGAAATACTTTTTCAAACATATAAAAGCTGAAAAAAATAATAATCAGCACACCCACACTAAAATAAATATTAAAGGACATTCTTTAAGCAAAATGAAAATGATACCAG
>PVJC01033189.1:0-19503 GCA_004026665.1 Murina feae | reverse complement strand
GATCGGCTCCCCACCCCCACGCCACCCGCCACCATGCCATCTCCCTTCTACCCACCCCCACATCCCGCTCACCCTGCCGCTGGCACTGCACTGGCCTCCAGGGCTGCCAGCCGCCATCTTGCCTGAGCTAATTTACATACAGCCATTCTGATTGGCTGGTGGGCATGGCTTACCCCATCCAGGAGAAATGGTTAATTTTAATATTACGCTTTTATTAGTTAAGATATTCCCCAAAATGTATATGTATGTATACATACTTTGAATAATTATAAAGCACTGTTTACTAAAATACATTTCATTTTCAAAATGTAATAGAATCTATAGACCTTGTGTATAATTTTTGGGAGGAATATATATATATATATCTTGATCCTTTTTTGTAAGATCTTGTTAAATAATCTGGAAACAGTTTTATTATTTCAGATCTTGCTTTTAAATATTGCTAGGAAGAATCAGATTTGCATTTAATCTAGGGTTAATTTTCTCCTTAACTGGTAAAATACCCTTCTTAGTAATTTACCTGATGTTCCCTGAAATATGGCAATTTCCACTCTGGTTTTTGGGAATAGGAACTATTTTAAGACCTGTGTGATATGCTTTTATGAGAGAGAGAGAGAGAGAGAGAGAGAGAGAGAGAGAGAGAGATATTGGTTAACACCCCAAAGCACCCTGATCAGGGACTAACTCACAACCTAGGTATGTGCTGTGACCAGGAATCAAACCTGCAACCTTTTTGGTGTATAGGAGAATGATCCAACAAACTGAGCTACCTGGCTGGGGCTCAAGTGGTTCTACCTTGAGCTTGGGTACTTTTCTCACCCACATACACTGGTTAGTAATCGAAAGAATCCTTAACAGGGTATCTTCAGGCCTTTAGATTCATCTCTCTGTGCCTATATCTCCTTTTAATACTTGGTTCTGGGGACTCCAGCCACTTTGGCTTACAGAGACACCCATCTCCTTACCCTCATCTCAGAGAGACTAAGTGTTGGTCTGTTTTTCCTCCCTGTCTAGTGCACAGGACACTTTATCAAGACAGTAGTCCAGGGTTTACATGATGTTATTTTGTCTGATTTTGTAGTACTTACATGTAGAAAATTTACCCTGTGACTCCATCTTGCAAGAAGCCAAACTCCTATGCATTTGAATAAATTGCCTTCTGTTTATTTAAGAAAATGAGTAACAAAACTAATAATTGGTACCCTAGATAAGGAGTATGGAACGTGTAATATTCTACCTGAATATGGTAAAACAGTGAGAAAAATAAAGATATAGATTACTGAAGCAAAATTGATTAAAACTTGAAGGAATATATATATTACACCCTTATGTTCATTCCAGTGTTATTTATAATACTCAAGATTTGTAAATAGCCCACACACCAATCTAATCTAATAAAAGAGTAATATGCTAATTGTGTCACTCTGTTACATCCCAAGCCACGCCCACCACCCAATCAGAGCGACTATATGCAAACTAACCCAACCAAGATGGCGGCTGGCAGCCATGGAGCTAGAGCAAATAGGACGTTGCATTGCCCTGGTGATGGAGGAAGCTGCCTGCTTAGGCTGGCTGTGGCCTCTGCTCAAGGCAACAAAGTTTCAATTATAGAAGCATGGAGCTGAAGCAAGCAGGAGGCTTCATTGCCCCAGTGATAGAGGAGGCTGTGGCCTCCACTCAAGGCAACAAAGTTAAATTATAGAAGATAAATAAACCCCAGATACCTGCTCCCAGCCAGCCTCATGGGGAGCTTGGGTTGCTGGGGGCTGTGGCCAGCCTGAAAACAGCCCTTAGCCCCTCACCCAGGCTGGCCAGGCACCCCAGCAGGGACCCCTACCCTGAAGGGTCTATGGCAAGCCTGAAAACAGCCATCAGCTCCTCACCCAGGCTGGTCAGGCACTGCAGCAGGAACCTCTCCCTGATCTGGGACACCCTTCAGGGCAAACCAGTTGGACCCCACCCATGCACCAGGCCTCTAACCTATATAATAAAAGGGTAATATGCAAATTGACCCTAACAGCAGAATGAATGGGAATGACTGATCACTATGACACACACTGACTATCAGGGGTAAGATGCTCAATGCAGGAGCTTCCCCCTGGTGATCAGGGTGCTCTCACAGAGGGAGCTCTGATCAGCCACAAGCCAGGCTGAAGGCTGCCAGTACAGCAGTGGTGGCGGGAGAGGCTCCTCAGCAGCACTAAGGATGTCCAACTGCAGCTTAGGCCTGCTCCCCACTGGCAAGTGGACATCCCCTGAGGGCTCCCAGGCTGCCAGAGAGGTGTCTCACTGACAGGGATGTCTCACTGATAATCTGGGGAGTGGGCCTAAGCCAGCAGGTGGACATCCCCCGAGCAGTCCCAGACTGCATGAGGCCACAGGCTAGGCTGAGGGACCCCTTGAATGTACAAATTTTTGTGCACTGGGACTGTAGTCTCTATATATAAAGAGGTAATATGCTAATTCGTCTTAATGGTGTCCCAGTTACAACTGTTCAACAGGCTGTGCATGCCCAGGAGCTGGTGGGCAGAGATGGGGGAGGGGACTTGCGTCACCAGGACATGAAGCTGCTGCTGGGGGCAGCCACCCTGGTAGAGACACACACATGCCCGCCGCACTGCCTGGCCCAGAAGGGGGCATCAGGATGGAAGTGGGGCCTCAGTGGAGTGCTCTCAGCACTCCTACACTGGATTCTGAAGATGCGGAGAAGAAAGAAGAGCAGATGGGCAGTTAGGGGGATCAGGGCAGTAAGGGAGAGCCAGTAGGGAGATCAGGTCAGCAGGGGAGAGGAATTAGGGCCATCAGGTTGGCAGAGGAACAGTTAGGGGCATCAGGCAGGCAGGCAGGTGAGTGCTTAGGAACCAGTGGGTCTGGATTATGATAGGGATCCCAGATTGGAGAGCGTGCAGGTCAGGCTGAAGGACCTCCCCTTGCCCCATGCATGAATTTCATGCACTGGGCTTCTAGTCAGTAGATAAGTATATATAAAGGTTCTGGTACATTTACACAATGTGTTACTATGCATAGGTAAAAAAGAAGGAACTCTCACCTTTTGAGACAGCATGGATGGACTAGAGAGTATTATGGTAAGTGAAATAAGCCAGTCCGTGAAAGAGGAAGTATCACATGATCTCACTGATATGTGGAATCTAATGAACAAAAACAAAATAGAAACAGATTTATGGATACAGAAAACAGACTGGCAACTTTCAGAGAGGAGGGGGATTGTGGGATTGGGTGAAAAAGGTAAAGGGATTAAGCAAGAAAAAAAAATCCTCATAGACACAGGCATCAGTATAGTGTTTGAAAGAGGGAAATGAGGGTGGAGAGAGGTAGAAGAGCGTAAAGGGAGAAGAATAGTAATAAAAGTGACTTGACTTATTATAGTGAATATACAATGCAATATACAGATGATGTATTATAGATTTGTATACTTTAAACCAATATAATTTTAGCAACTAATCTCACCCCAGTAAGTTCGATTATAGATTAACCAAAGGACTTTTATGCATGCATTAAAGCATAACCAATGGACACAAATCACTGGGGGGTAGGGGAGGCTAGGGGAAGGGCAGGGGGAAAAAGAGATATATGTACTAATCTTTGTAATACTTTATGTAATAAAAAATATATATATAGAAAAAATAAATTAAAAAAGCTAATTTTAAACTTTCCAAAATATCTCCTATATTTCATTGATCTGAAATATCTCACTCAGTTAACAATATTTCACTTGTCACCCACTAACCATTATCAAAAATTAATAGGAGAGCCCTAACTGGTTTGACTCAGTGGATAGAGCGTCAGCCTGTGGACTCAAGGGTCCCAGGTTCGATTTCAGCCAAGGGCATGAACCTTGGTTGTGGACACATCCCCAGTGGGGAATGTGCAGGAGGCAGCTGATCGATGTTTCTCTCTCATCGATGTTTCTAACTCTCTATCCCTCTCCCTTCCTCTCTGTAAAAAAATCAATAAAATATATGTTTTTTAAAAAGTTAATAGGAGAATAGAGATTTTCAAAGGTAGATGCTACTTATCACAATGTCTATTACCTGACTATAAAGGCTTAGGAGCTAGTGGTTCTGGATGTGCCCTGAGATTTTGTGTCTAAATAGAAGATTATATGTACTAATTTTTGTAAAGCTTTATGTAATAATAATTTTTAAAAAATTAAAAAAAAAAATAAAAAAAGAAACGAAAAATAAATAAATAAAAGATTATAGCTTCAGTCAATATTTTCAAATAGTTATTGCTGGGAAAGTAGTAAAGACAATTAGCTCTCCATTTCTTCATTTAGGTGATATTAGATCATTTTGTTTTTAACTCTGAAAATATTTCCATTATACTCAGGAGCCCATCATGTAAAATTATGTGTAAACTATACTAAAATCATTGATTATTTTGAGGGCACCCTGTGCTATTCACATAAGTCTTCTTGAATAGAGACCAAATACAGGCTCCTTTTAATCAGAAATGATATTATAATCTTCTATTATTTAGACACAAATTCTTCCAAAGATAATATACCTTTTTCATAACTACTTTTTGGCCAAACTAAATTAAAAACTTATCCCAACAAATTTGACATTTAATACCGCTGTGAAGAAATAATGTAAAATGCCACCATGTTTTAAAATATCAGGTTAGCTTCCAGTGCAACAATTAGCTGGTAACATATGCCACTGATGCTTAGAGGATTTTTAGTCCCTTCAACATTAAAGTAACATTTCTGCTTCTGTCACAATAAGCCAGCCATCTGTGTTTGAATCTGCTGGGAAAGTGTGGCTATGTTTACAGAGGAGAAGAGAAAAAGACAGGCAAATAGGCAGGAAATTCAGGTTATAGAGGTGGCATCTAAAATAAAATCTTTACTTATTTATTTATTTACTTGCTTATTTACTTATTTATTATTGAATTTATTGAGGTGACATTGGTTAATAAAGTGATATAGGTTTCAGGTGAACAATCATATAACACATCACCCGTATTTTGTATTGTGTGTTCACCAGTACCATATGATTCCACTTATAGCTGGAAAAAAATAAACTAACAAAATAGGAATAGACTCCATTATACAAAGAACAGTTTGACAGCTTTCAGAAGGGGTGGGTGAGTGAAAAAGGTGAAGAAATCAAGTAAAAGAAAAAAAAGATCCTCATAGATAACAGTATGGTGATTACCAGAAGGAATGAGTGTGAGGGGAGTAGAAGAGGATAAATGAGGAATAAAGAGTGATGGAAGGAGCCTTGACTTGAGGTGGTGAACACACAATAAAGTTAAAATATTTTAAAAACAATTGCATCAACTGTTTTTTTAATTTTTATATAAATAAGTACTCTGCACTAAAGAGTTCTTCTTCATCCATCTAGTTCTAAAGAGTAAAAATAACGTGATTTAGTTTGAAAACATTTGTTAATATTTTATAAAACAAGGTTTGGAATGCTTAATTACTACTACTTTTCATATATTGAAGAAGGTATTGTGGGTACCTCAAAAGTTGCTAGCCTTAGCTGGGTTGGCTCAGTGGATAGAGTGTCTGCCCGTGGACTGAAGGGTCCCAGGTTTAATTCAGGTCAAGGGCACATGTCTGGGTTGCTTGTGGGCTTGGTCCCCAGTAGGGAGTGTACAGGAGGCAGCAAATCAACAATGATCACTCACTAGAAGCCCAGTACACAAAAATTTGTGCACTCGGGGGAGTTCCTCAGCCTGCAAACAGCCATCAGCTCCTCACCCAGGATGACCAGGCATGCCAGCAGGGACTCATTGCAGTCTGTGTCCTCTTGCAGTCTGGGAACCCTTGAGGGATGTCCACCTGCTGGCTTAGACCCGCTCCCTGGGCGATCAGGCCTAAGTTGGCAGTCAGACATCCCTCTGGCAGCCTGGGAACCATCAGGGGATGTCCACTTGCCAGTGGGGAGCAGGCCTAAGCTGCAGTCGGACATCCTTAGTGCTGCTGAGGAGGTGAGAAAGTCTCCCACCACCACCGCTGTACTGGCAGCCATCAGCCTGGCTTGTGGCTGAGCAGAACTCTCCTGTAGGAGTGCACTGATCACCAGGGGCAGCTCCTGCATTGAGTGTCTGCCCCCTGGTGGTCAGTGTGTGTCATAGTGACCAGTCATTCACAGTCATTCTGCTATTGGGGTCAATTTGCATATTACCCTTTTATTATATAAAATTGTTCATGTTTCTATCTCTCTCTCTCCCTCTCCCTTCCTCTCTGAAATCAATTAAAAATATATATGTTTTAAAAATCTTCTAAAATTCAATGAAATTTTACCCCATTTTAGAGACTTCTTAGAAAAAAATCAATCATCCAAAATACAGAAAAAAAGTGGTAACTAACATTTAACAATATTTTCTAGTTACAAGTCGTTACTTGAGTCCTAGGATGCTGAAATGGTCATTTTTGGATTGTTAGTGACTTGTGTACACTATGCAGTGTGGGACAAAAGTAGGTTTGCAGTTGTTTGTATGTAAAATAGTACAATAACTAAGAAATAACAACACAAGAGTAAACTCTGTGTTTTGCATACCCAAAACTATAAAACTACTTGGTCCGCATTGTATAATTCATTAGGAAACTTCTTATATTTAACCTGAATTTATTTTACTTTAATGGCATTCAGTGTGCTATATGGAAAGAAATATGGTACAGAGTTAGAAAACCACAGTACCTAACTTCTAGGCTTTAGCTTCTCTACTCTATGAAAATATAAAATAATTTAATTACTTGGAGTCTGTTTCTACATTCCTATTTTTTTTAGTTACACTATAATTTTAATAAAATTTGGATAGAGTCTATTTGAAAAATAGGGTGGGAACAGTCTCAGCTTCTTTTTAAGAAGGATTTTTTTTTAGTTTGTTCCTTTGTTTTTTTAATTTATCTTTAGTGTTGAAAGTATTACAGATGTCCCATCCTGCCACTCCCCCCACTGATCCACTCCACCTCAATCCCTCCCACTCACCAGGCCTTCACCACACTATTGTCTGTGTCCATGGGTTATGCATATATGTGTATAAATTCTTTGGTTAATCTCTTCCCACCTACCCCCTTCCACTTTCCTCTTAGAGTCCTCAGTCTGCTGGTTACTTCCATGTCTCTGGATCTATTTTGTTCATCAGATTCAACAAATACAGTAAGTGAGATCATGTTATACTTGTCTTTCTCTGACTGGCTTATCTTGCTTGGCATAATACTCTCCAGGTTTTCCATGCTGTACCAAAGGGTAAAAGATTCATTTTTTTTACAGCCATACAGTATACCATTCTGTAAATATATCACAGCTTTTTATCCACACATCTACTGATGGACATTTGCACTGTTTCCAGACTTTAGCTATTGTAAATAGCACTATTATGTACATTGCTATTCATATATATTTTTTTCTGACTAGTGTTAGGCTATATTCCTAGAAGTGGGATCACTGGGTCAAATGGCAGTTCATTTTCAATTTTTTGAGGAACCTCCATATTGTTTTTCATAGTGGCTACACCAGACTACATTCCAACCAGCTGTCTATTAGGCTTCCCATTTTTCTGTATCCTAAACAGCACTTATCAATTGTTGTTTTGATTATGGCAGCCATTCTGGCAGGTTTGACCTGTACCTCATTATCCTTTTAATTTCCATCTCTGTGATGATTACTGACTTTCAACATTTTTTCATCTGTCTCTTGGCCTTCTTTATGTCCTCTTTGGAGAAGTGTGTACTTTGATCCTTTGCCCAATTTTAAAATTTGATTGTTTGCCTTCTTTGTATTAAGTTGTATGCGTTTTCTATATATTCTGGAAATTAAAGAAATTATGAGATTTGTCATTGGCAAATATTTTTTCCCATACTGTGGTATCCCTTTTCATTTTGTTAATGGTTTCTTTTGCTGTGCAGAAGCTTTTCATGTTGATGTAGTCCCATTTGTTTAATTTTTCCTTTGTGTTCCTTGCCCTATGAGATGTATTTGCAAACATATTGCTAAGAGAGATATCTGAGATTTAGTTGCCTGTGGTAAGATTTTTACGCTTTCATAACTTATATTTAAGTCTTGTACCCATTTTGAGCTTATTCTGGTGTATAATATAAGTTGGTGGTCTAGTTTTTTTTTTTTTTTGCATATACCTATGCAATTGTCCCAACACAACTTATTGAAGAAACTGTCTTTACTCTCCTATATGTCCTTGACTCATTTGCAAATATTAATTGAGTAAATAACTTGGGTCAATTTGGGGTTCTCTGTTCTGGTCCATTGATCTATATGCATGTTCTTGTGCCAGTAACAGTGTGCTTTGATTAAAATGGCTTTGTAGTATAATTTGATCTGAACTGTGATCCCTCCAACTTTGTTCCTTCTTAAGATTGCTGGGGCTTTTCAGAGTCTTCATTGGTTCCATATAATTTTTGCAGTATTCGTTCTAGATCTGTGAAATATGCTGTTGTTATTTTAATTGGAGTTGAATATACAGATTACTTTGGATAGTATGACATTTTAATGATGTTAATTCTACCAATCCATTAATACGGCATAATCTATCATTTGTTCATAGTTTACTCTATTTTTTTTCAGTGTCCTGTCTTTTTCCTAGTACAAGTCTTTTATCTTCTTACGTGTCTTAAGATTTTGTTGTTGCAATGGTATTTGGGATAATTTTGTTTTAGTTTCTCTTTCTTAGTGTTCATTACTGGTGTATAAAACTGTCATTGATTTCTGGATGTTAATTTTGTATATTGCTAATATTTTAAATTAATTCATTAAGTCTAGTAGTTTCTGGTGGAGTCCTTTGGGTTTGCTATGTACAATATCATGTCACCTGTGAATAATGACAGTTTTACTTCCTCCTTTCCCATTTGGGTGTCTTTTATTCAAGTATGATTGCTTTCGCTAGGACTTCCAGGGTTATGTTGAATAAGAGTGGTAAAAGTGGACATCCTTGTTCTTAAGGGAAATGTTTTAGTTTTTGCCCATTGAGTTTGATGTTCTCTGTAGGTTTCTCATATATGGTTTTTATTAAGTTGAGGTATGATCCATCTCTTCCCACTTTGCTCAGAGTTTTTATCAAAATAAGTGCTGGATTTTGTTAAATTATTTTTCTATACCTATTAATATGATCATGTGATTTTTATCCTTCAGTTAGTTTATGTGGTGTCTCACATTTTTAATTTGCAAATATTCTACCAGCCTTTCATCCCTGAGATAAATGGCAATTGTCATGTTGGATAATCATTTTGATATATTGCTGGATCTGATTTGCTAATATTTTGTTGAGGATTTTAGCATCTATGCTCATTAGGGATATTGTCCTATAATATCCTTTTTTGTAGTCTGTTTATCTAATTTTGAATTTAGGATAATGTTGGCCTCAGAAAAGGAGTGTGGAAGTTCTTTCTTCCTGTTAATTTTTTTTGCAATTGTTTCAGGAGGATAGGTATTAATTGTTCTTTCAAAATTCTTTTTAACTCCCCTGTGAAGCTGTCTGGTCCAGAACTTTTGTTTGTTGGGAGTTTGTTGGTAACAACTTTAATTTCTTTAGATGCTATTGGTCTATTCAGATTTTGTGATTCTTCCTGATTCAGTTTTGGAAGATTGTATGTTTCTATGAATTTTTCCATTTTTCTAGGTTGTCCAATTTTTCAGAATACAGTTTTTTGTAATATTTTCTTACAATCCTTTGTATTTCTGTGGTTTTGTTATTTTTTTCATTTCTGATTTTATTTATTTGTGCCTTCTATCTTTTTTAATTGCTGGATCTGGTAAAGGGTTTCTCAATCTTGTTCATCATTACAAAGAACCAACTTTTAGTTTCATTGATATTTTCCATTGTGTGTGTGTGTGTGTGCATTTTAAGTTTCTATGTCATTTATTTACTCATTGATCATTATTATTTCCTTCCTTCTACTTTTTATAGGTTTTGTGTATTCTTTTTCTATGTCTTTTAGATTTAAAGTTAAATTGTTTAATTAAGGCTCTCATGTGGTGAACAATGGGTAGAGGGGTGCAGCAATTGTGTTAAAAAGAATGAAAAATTAAAGAGAAAGAATTCATTACCACGAAAAACAGTGTGGTGATTGCTGTGGAGAGGGAGTGGATGTAGGTTGAAAGAGGTTATATGGGGGGGGGGATAAATGGTGATGGATAAAAAAAATAAGATTAAAAATATATATTTTTTGCTTCTTGAAGTAGGCCTGTAATGATATGAACTTGTCTTTCAGAACCGTTTTCTCTGTCTCATAGATTTGGGATTTTGTGTGTTCATTGGTTTTCAGGTAATTTTGATATTTTTCTCTGATCTCATTGTTAACCCATTCATTGTTTAATAATGTTATTTAGCCTTCATGTGTTGGAATGTTTTTCACGTTTTCATTGTAATTGATTTCTGATTTTATACCATTGTGTTCAGAGAAGGTGCTTTACAATGTGTGTTTGTGTGAGGCTCTTTGGATTAATCTTGATTGGGAATTTCTTTGAACTTCTGTGACTTGATCGTTCACCAGACTAGGAGAGTTTTCAGCCATTATATCTTCAAACAGGTTCTCAATCCCTTGTTCATTCTCTTTTCAAAAGCCAGTTACACCCGAGGATATTTTTCCATTGATTTTTATAGAGAGTGGAAGGGAGAGGAAAAGACAGAGAGAAATATCAATGTGAGAGAAACACATTGATTCGTTTCCTTCTGCATGTACCCTGGCTAGGGCCTAGACTAGGGAGGAGCCTGCAACCAAGGTGTGTGGCCTTGACCAGAATCAAACCCAGGACTTATGGTCCACAGGCTGATGTCAGTATTACTACCTCAGCTTTTGTTTTGTTTCGCTTTTGTTTTTGTTTTTCATTTGCATGGAACATTATTTTTCATCCCTTCACTTTTTTTCATTTTTATTTTTTATTTTTATTTTTTTTTTATTTGTCAAGGTATTACAAATGTGTCCTCATTTCCCAATAACTCCCAACTGCCCCCCTACCCCATGCTCTCATCCCCCTGTTGTCTGAGTCCATTGGCTTGGCTTATATGTATGCATACAAGTCCTTTGGTTGATCTCTCTTCCCCACCCTGACCCTCCCCCACCCTCCCTCTGGGGATCAACAGACAGATCACTGCTTCTCTGTCTCTGGATCTGTTTCTGTCCATCAGTCTATGTTGTTCTCTATATTCCACAAATGAGTGAGCTCATATTATATTTATCTTTTTCTGACTGGCTTATTTCACTTAGCATAATGCTCTCCAGTTCCATCCATGCTGTTGCAAATGGCAAGAATTCCTTCTTTTTTACCACAGTATAGTGTTCCATTGTGTAGGTGTACCACAGTTTTTTAATCCACTCATCTGCTGATGGGCACTTAGGCTGTTTCCAGATCTTAGTTATGATAAATTGTGCTTCTATGAACATAGGGATGCATATATCCTTTCTGATTGGTGTTTATAGCTTCTTAGGATATATTCCAAGAAGTGGGATCACTGGGTCGACTGATGCAGCCACTGTGGAGAACAGTATGGAATTTCCTCAAAAAACTAAAAATGGAACTCCCATTTGATCATCCCTTCACTTTTAATCTGTGAGTATCTTTTATTCTGAGTTGGGTCTCTTTTAGACAACATATCCGATATAATAAAAGCCTAATATGCTAAGTGTCTGGTCCTCTGGTTGACCATTCAACCAATCAAAGGGTAATATGCTAATGATATGCTAAGGCTGTTCAAGCACTCACTATGATGTGCACTGACCACCAGGGGGCAGACGTTCCACCTGGTAGGTTAGCTTGCTGCTGGGGTCCGGCTGACAGGAACTGAGCAAAATGGGCCACACATCCCCTGGAGCCCTCCCACAGTACTTCCCTGGCTAGCCAACCTCCTGCATACCTCCTGGGTCCCAGTCATGCACCGGTGGAGTCCCTAGACCTGGCCTGCACTCTCTTGCAATCCAGGACCCCTTGGGGGATGTCAGAGATCTGGTTTTGGCCTAATCCAGCAGGCCAGGCCCCCACTGATGCACAAATTTGTGCACCGGGCCTCTTGTGTGTATATATACACTGAGTGGCCAGATTACTATGACCATCTGATGTTTGTAGGCAAATTAGCTATAATTTCAAACTGAAATTGCTAGAAGGCCAGACCATTATAAATAGAGAAGCAGTTTTTTCTGAAGATATGGGTAAACAATGTGATTTAACAGCCTGTGAATGGGGGATATATATATATATATATATATATATATATATATATATATATATACATTTTGAGCATTTTTTAAAGCAATGTTTTAAACTCTGCATCTGGTATCTTGATTGCTTCCATTTTATTAATTTATTAGAGGCCTGGTGTACTAAATTCATGCACGGGAAGGGGGGGTCCCTCAACTCTGACTGTACCCTCTGCAATCCTGGACTCTTTGGGACTGCTGGCTTCTAACCGCTCACCTGCCTACTGGCCTGATTTCCTTAACTGCTCTTCCCTGCCAGCCTGATCCTCCTAACTGCTCTCCCCTGCTGGCCTGATCCCTCTAACTGCTCTCCCTTGATGGTCTGATTCCCTTAACTGTTCTCCTGTGCTGGCATGATCATCCTAACTATTCTCCCCTGCCTGCCTGATTGCCTCTAACTGCTTCTACCTCAGCTCTGCTACCATGGCTTTGTCTGGAAGAATGTCTGGAAGGTCGTCGGGAAGATGTTCAGTCTAAATAGCATATTACCCTTTTATTAGTATAGATGCCACCTTGTCCTAAAAATGCAGGTTGTTAGCAGGTCTTCCTATTGTGGAAGGGGAGCCCACAGTAACATTCTGGGTTCTGACCAGGGCTTATGCACTTGTGCTTTATCTCAGCAGATGAGATTCCTAGAAGAAAACTCTTGGATGTACCTTGAACATTTCTATCGATTTTGCCAAATCCTCCTCCAAAAATGATGAACCACTTTAAACTCCCACCAGCAACCATGTGTGTGCCCTCTGTCCTACTTTGATGCCAATATCATTGATTTCCCCCTAGAAGCTTCCCTCCCCTCAGCTGGGACTGCTTGGCACTTGAGCCAATTTCACTGTTCAGCCCAGGACTTTATTTCCCAAGATAGAATTATGGAGGAGGAAAAATAGTGTTCCTCTACCCTTCTGAGTTCTTAGCGGAGGCCCTTGTAATGAAAGACAGATTACCAAGAGAAAAACAAAAGTTCATTAACATGTGTACCTTGTGTATATGTGGGAGATCCCAGGGAAAAATGAATAACTCCCCAAGGTGGCTTAGAGTCCAGATTTAAATACCTTCTTCCTAAGGAAAGGGGACAGGAGATGTAGGCCTCTTAGAAGAGAGTAAATGATTTTAAAGAAAGATGAATGGGGGTAGGGGGAGATAGTTTGTAACAATGTTTGGATGTGATGTCAACTTCTAGTGTCCTGTCCTGTGACAGGAGTCAGCCTTCACTGGCTGATGACACTTTTTCCATCTAGGGGACCTATGACATTTAAGCTCCTTTGGAGGGGTGAGGGTCCAATTTTAGGCAGATCAAGAGACTTCAGTGAAAAACTCTCCTTGCATTTGCTGTTTCTCAGCATCTGCAGCTCATGATCATCATTATAAGAACACAGCATATGTTGGGGTGGCATGTTCTCTGACCTTCAGAATAAACCCAACAAAAGCTTGTTTCCTTTCTTAGATGATTTGCCACAGTAATGTTATTCCATGGAGACAGTATTCTGACCAGACCTTCCTAGGGGTGGTCATAACATACCCTGTGCTTGTAGAAAGGTGTGGACCACATCACTAAATAAATCAGGGTCAGTTTTCTCATCTTGTGGAAAAGGAGATAAAGTTATAATAGCTTATCTCTCTTTCCACAGTTTTCCTGTGAGTTTGTGTCACCACAGCCACGGGTTTGGGGCTGCTGGGTGCCAGGCCCCCTGCAAACTTGTGTCTCTGCTCCTCTGGCCCCCATAGCAGTGGCCACAAAGCAGGCCCAGAGGCCCTCTGTGAGCAGGGTGGGGTGGAATGCCTGCATTATTGCCATGGCGACAATGCAAACATCCTAGCCCAGCTGCCATAATCTTTATCACAGAGTGACAGTCAATTTGCATAATCCTTCCTTATTGGCTGTGGGTGTCACCATCTTTGACACCAAGTGATGGCTAATTTGCATATTATTATTTTATTACATAGGATTTCTGGGGATTTCTCTTGTTCTTTCTTTTGGGGCATAGTTCTTTGTCTGTCTAGTTTGTCTCTGTGTATTGGGTAGATCTTCTATGACTTCCAAACCTTTTATGATGGCTTAATGATGTAGGTTTATTCTTGGGCTTAGAGGCACACTCTTCCAGATCACTGGAGTTTGGTGCTCCAGGAATGTTTATTGTGAGTTATTTTCACCCTCCTGTTGTAATTAGGGGTAGATCTATAAATATTCTGTAACTTCCTAAGTTCTGACCCTGCCTTGATTGCTGTTGGCTTTTTTTTGTGTGTGTGGGTGGTGTTAACTCTTCAGGCTAGCTGACTGTAAAGATGAACTTTGATCAATGTGTATGGGTTGCTGTGCAGGGGCTGACCTTTCAGGCAGAGTTTGTTTTAACACCAGGGTCTTTTGAAAGCTGGAGTCCTCCTTCGGGTATGTCATATGTATGGCTACTTGTGTCATGCTCTAGTGTGGTCTGAAGCCCACCACTGGTATTGTTGGAACTGATTCCAATTGGGTGGATTTCAGATACATTTCAATATGTAATGTGTGGCCTTAACTGGTTTCTCTCAGTGGATAGAGCATCAGCCTGTGGACTATAGAGTCCTGGGTTTGATTCCAGTCAAGAGCACGTACCTTGGTTGTAGGCATCTCACCAGTCCAGGCCCTGGTCAGGGTGCATACAGAAGGGAACCAATCGATGTGCTTCTCTCACATCGATATTTCTCTCTGTCTTCCTTTCCATTCCATTCTCTTTCCTTTCCATTCTCTCTAAAATCAATGGAAAAATATCCTCGGGTGTAACTGACCTTTAGCTACTTGTCTGGAGCTGCCACACTATTTGTTGTTTGTGGCTGCATCTACTGGGCATGGGTGTGAGTAAGAGTTGTTATTTTGTTTACAAGGGTTGGCTTCCTCCAGCTTAGAGCTGGAGGTATAGCTATAAAAGTTCTGTGGCTTCCTCTACTCTACCTCCCCCATAAGCCACGTTTTCTTCCTCCAGAGCCTTCTGATGAAAGACTGTAGAGTGGGCCCAGACTTGCCACAATGCACAGATCCATTAAAGACAGGTCACAAGCTTGGTATTGTGGGGCGATTAGGGTCAGGGTAAATGGGGATAGTGAGTTTAGTACTTGAGGGTCACATGGTCAGGCACTCAATGAGAAGAAAGTGGCCCCTACTCTATAGCCAAATGACTCAGTCTCTTTCAGAGTCTTCAACTCTAGTTCTCCAGGAGGAGCACTGCAGATTCAAATTGGTTTCATCCAGCTGTCTGCTCTTCAAAAGCAAGCTCAACAGGGCCATGCCACTAGGGCTTGAGAGGACAGGTCAAATGAATCTCAGTTGAGTGTGGTGCTGGCTGAGCCTGTAGGATTGGGCTTCATCCTGGTCTCAAGCAATAGCCTCTGAGGGAGACACTGGGAATCTCTTAGCTTCAAGCAGCACACCATAATCCCCATAGTACAGAGCTCAACTAGGAAGGGCTACTGAGACTTGGGAGGGTTTATCCAAAGTGTTTCTCATTGGGGGTGTTGCTGGCAAGCCTGTAAGGGGGGGGGCATTTCTTACCCTTCTCAGGATAGTGCAAGCTGAGATCACAGGGGAGATGGGAGTGTCTCACCTGCAATCTAGCCACACAACCCAGCACCTTCATGTCTGATCCCTGGACAAAAGCCTGCCTAGGTACACTCTAAGAGTCCCAGTTCTGCACAGCACTCTGGTCCCCCTGCAATACTAAGCTCAGCATGACAGTCCTACTGAGTGGCAGGGCAAACCAGTGATTCAACAAGTGGGGAGAGGACTGTGTGCTCAAGGTGAGTAATACTTTTCCCCTTCCAAAGCTATATCGTTTTTTTAAATTCCCACCCAAGAATATTTTTCCATTGATTTTTAGTCCACAGACCAATGCTCTAACCACTTATGAAAGCTGGTCAGGGAAAAGCTACTCAGTTTAATCACTATCTGAGTTTCCACCAATAACTTCTCCAGGAAAGGAGCACAGAAAATGTTGCCTCTGGGTGCTGCCAGTAGACCCCTCCAAAAGACCTGAGCATGACAGAGTGGTGTTGCCAGTCATTGGAGGACTAGGCAGTGCACTGCCCAGGTTGGTGCTGTAATAATAAGATTGCCCAAACCAGGGAAGGTGGCATCTGAGTCTTTTTCAGGTTTCCTTTTCTCCCATGTGGAGCAAATCTCCACAAATTTCCACAACCAGATACTATGCAAACTTGTCTTCCTGTCTCTGTTTCTCAGAGTTGGGGATCCCTGCGAGGGGTTGAGACCTCTCACTTCTGGGGTGAGGGAGATTTGTAGCTGAGATATGACTTCAACTTTCTCAGCCATCCCACATGGGATTTGGGCACAGGACTTTCCAAGTCTCTGCCTTTCTTACCAGTCTCTATATGGCTTCCTCTGCAAGTCCTTGGTTATAATGTCTCAGCAGAGCTAGCCTTCAGATGGTTATTCAGGTTGATTGGTCTATAATTTACCTGTAAATCTGGTTTGACACAGGAGCAAGTGAATGTTGCTTCCACCTACCCTGCTGCCATCTGGGACTCCTTAAGACCATATTATTTTTTAACCTAAATTACTTTTAACTTTAAATACCCTGGAAGGCTATGGGAACAGCAGATGTTATAATATAGTAAAATGTGGAATTACACATTAAGTTTAGATTTAAAATTGAGCACTGTGCTGAAAGAGCAAGAATTACTTTACTTTGGTCATGAGAATTCAATAGTTTAAGCTTGACATATCTTTTCTTTTGAACTCAGGATTGCTGTAGAAAGCAGTCATTCTAATCTATACCTCTTGATTTTTCATGCTCTCCATAGTACTCTGTGGCACTGAAATAATCTTGCACTCAATGAATATTTTATTCCAGTTGAATAGGGATGATAGCTGCAATATCACTATGTACTATAGTTTTTCATATTTTATACCTGCATACAGAATGGTATTTTTACAATCTTTATCTATCCTGTAGTCAGTCAGTCATGCCTCAGTTGACTGTTTCCTCTCAGTGTCTGTTGCCTATAATCATCTTCTGGTACCTTCATACATACAAGTCATGTATTTTATTTTAGACCACAAAACTAAAATATTGTTAACTTAGTTTAAGCAGAAAATTGATTACATAGAAGACTAATTGAGATCTCACATAATCTTTGAGAAATTAGGTTTAGAAAATTGGCACACAAAAATGAGGCAAGTTTCAAGAAATATAATTATGTTGGTGTTGTTAGCACAGAACCACTATTGTTGGATACTGTTGCTTCTGGACATCCAAACCCACTGCCAATTAAATCGTAAGTTTATTTATGCCACAATGAGTACTTTCTCAATTGATCCTGACTTGGCAGCACTACCTGAAAAACATACATCCCATATGGCAATATCTAGTAGTTAGCTGAGCCTAGAAAATATGACCATATGCTAGTCAAAAGTGATTAGGTAACTCAGATTCTAGCTTGAGAACTAGGATCTGCCTTAAACTAAGGTCCACATAATAGGTTGGTCCCCAAAATTAAAAGTAGATTTAAGTCTTGGATTTCCAAAAAAACAAAATTATAATAAAAGTCCGTCCCAAGCAATCTAAGCCAATTACATTAAAATAAATATTAATTAGTTAAGTGAATAACAATTCCATAATGCTATAACAATTTTCTTCTGAACTCAAACTTCATTTTTTCAATTGCACTTCATCATAAATTTCTGTACTTTTTCAAATAATTTTACAATGAAAAGAATGTTTCTTAACTTAAGGTCAAGGGAAATATTATTCTTATTAATATAAAATATAGTTAGTTCAGTTGATCAGTGCCATTAAATTGCTTATTTAAAAATTAACTTAATTATAATATTTAATTAAATAAATCCATGCACATAAATTAACTGTATATCATTAAAGTTATTGAATATTTCATAGTGTCTGGAAACTAAAGGCAGGGAGGAATGACAGATATATCTTATGGGTATACACATGTAACATGGGTAGAAGAGAAAATATATTTACATATAAAGAAATATATAGGTGTGAAAATGCACATTCTTATAAATGTCACTAGATTTTATTAAGACTTTGTCTTTTTTGGAGAAAAACAGAGTTTTCAAGCTTTTTTGTAAACTTATTTTTAAAACTGATAAACTAAGGCCTATATGTCATATCAAAGCAAAAACTATTATGGTATTTATCTAAAGAAATTGGAAATAATGGTGTTAATATGGATAATTTAAAGTAATGATATTCTTTGGATCCTGAGTAGCTTTTCATTTAAGTGGGTACAGTCCCAATTCACAAGATTCATAGGCCCTTCCTCTTACTTTCCTATTGTGTAGCTCTGGCCTAATTGGCTTATATTAATTTTTTTAATATAAAGTATTTCTGAAAACATTAAAGCAAAAAAAGTACCTCCATAGTTATAAAATAACACAATAGACTATTATGGAAAAAGCATTAAATGTATTGAAGGAAAATGTTAACACACTGTAAAAGGTTTAAATTAAATTACAGGTGAAACAGCTTCTTGATAGGAAATTGCTGTACCTGTCACAAAAAGGGCTCATTTCTGTAGTACAAATTCTTCAAATGACAGTTACATTTAAGTAAATGCATTATTTCTAGGAATAAACTATACACAATATAGAAAATAACATCAATTATTTAAACTATAAACATGTTTGCTCATGGTTTCATATAATTGTGTTGCCTTTACTTTTTGAATTTAAATGTACTAAATGATTTCTAAAATAGAAATATTTTAAATGTAACTCTAATTTCATTTAAATTTCAGCTATCAGAAGTAATATCTACTCATGCAGTGACAGAATATGGAATTACTCAACTTATGAATATATATTTCATCAATGTAAAAAATACTAATTGATCTGTATTTTAAAAATCCTATTTATAATTTTCCTATTGTCATCAATGGGATAATGCTTCATATTAAATTATAGATTAAGGATACTTTATTATACTAAAAATATAAAGTTTTAGAATTGTGTGTTCCACTGTAAGATGCAAGATTAGGTCTAGACAATGATTAAAATAACGGAAGTCCTAGTGATCTTTTCTTCCCACCAGAACCCAGGGAGTATACAGCTTCTTGTATGCATGGAGTAGTAACTTAACCTGTGAAACTTTTTCTGTTTATAATTTTGAAGTAATCTAATATAATAAAAGAGAAACATGCAAATTTGACCATTACCACCAGCCAATCAGAGCGGCTGTATGCAAATTAACCCAGCCACAAACCAAAGGCTTCTGTTGCAACTGCCTGCCTAGGCTGGCTGAGCCTCTGCTCACAGCCACGCCCACCAGCCAATCAGAGTGGCTGTATGCAAATTAACCCAGCCAAGATGG
>PVJC01033188.1:0-19499 GCA_004026665.1 Murina feae | reverse complement strand
GGGCCTGGGAAGCCCACCAAGCAGGCTGCCAACCCCCTGCCACCTCTTACCTGCTTCCCAGTGCCCCACAAAGGGCCTGGGAAGCCCACCAAGCAGGCCTCTGGCCCCCTGCTGCCTCTTACCCGCTTCCCGGTGCCCTCCAACCCTGCCGCCTGTTTCGCACTCACGGGTCCTGGGTCCTGCGCTGTCCCGCCCTGCAGCTGCTCTGTGCACTCGCGAGGTCCCTCATCCCGGCCTGTGCCCTCTCACAGTCTGGGACCCCTCTGGGGATGCCCACCTGCTGGCTGCCTGACCAGCCTGGGTGAGGGGCTTTCAGGCTGCTCACAGCTCCCATTGACCCAACGCCCCAGCAAGGCTGGCTGGACGCAGGTTCTGTGATTTATCTCCTATAATTGATGCTGTTCCTTTAAGGCCTGGGGTTGTCTTCTATAATTGATACACTGTTCCTTTAAGGCGGCCTTCTAACTACTAACGAAGCCTCCTCTGCTTCACCGCGCAGCGTCTATAATGAAACAATTGTTACTTTTACTGGTTAGGCCCGGGCTGCTGTGTCCTTCAGCTCCCGAGGATTCTATGATTGTTATATTGTTTCAAATGTTTCAAATCTGTGTTTCGCTAGAGCCAGTTTAAGTGGAGAGGCCGCAGCTTCACTTTCGCTCCTGCCGCAATGGAAACAGCCCTTTACTCAGGTCTGGGAGTGGCGGCCTCCATGTTGGCTGGGCTAATTTGCATACAGCCGCTCTGATTGGCTGGTGGGCATGGCTTACCCTGTCTCGGAGAAACGGTTAATTTTAATATTTCGCTTTTATTAGTTTAGATGTGTACTTCCTCTCTTATGTTTTTTGTTGAATTTTCCAGATATATTTGTGAGCTCACTTAGTGACTTTCTCTGGCAAAATTAATCCTACTTGCGTTCTAAAAGCACATTATATTCTCTAGTTATATCTAACAATTATTCTGCATTTATTATATATAAACTTACTTAATTCTCACAGAAACCTGATTAAACTGAAGCACAGTTTCCACCATTTGTTTCTCCCAATACTTGAATTGTCAACATGGAAGTATTTGGGAGAAATGAATGGAAGAAAGGACCTCTGCTTTAGCAATATTGTGCATTTAGGTTTTCAAGTTAAGTTCAGCCAATGCCAATTTATTATGCAAATGTTAATGAAATAGAGACTGATATGTCTGCTTGTAATAAGATATTCTCCAAACAAGTCTTACTTAAAAATATTAACTGAAGATAAATAATTATCATCATCTAATTCTTTTATTAACCTAGCATTGCATAATTATCAGTGATTGTGGATTTTGATTTTCTGGGAAAATTTTTCTTATTATTCATAAGTATTCCAAGTATAATTTTATGAAAAAGTCAGGTGGGACATGGCATATGGTTAGTCCTATATGAACAAATGACTACATATATCTAGATGATACTAAAGTTATAATTAATTTCTCATCCTCCACCAAAGTTATATTTCTCCTCCAATAGCTTTAGAATTTTGAGAATTAATTTGGCATAGCTTATAAAGTGGGACCTTGCCATGTCTCATCACCAAATAATTTTATGCCTAGGAATATGTGCCCAATGCACATACATGTGCACCAGCATCACATATAAGAAAATTTAAAGCTGAACTATTTATAATAGCAAAATCTTGGAAATATCCTAATGCCCAAGACAAGATATGGTCCAAATAGTGTGATGTGTATAATAGATTATTATGCACCTGTGAGAGTAGATGAATTCTATGCTACACAAACATTGCATCCCAAGAAATAGATTATAGTATAATACCTGTTTCAGAAATGTCAAATATAAATAAAACTAGGCAATTTGCTGGACTGAAAACTAAAAAGAAAGAAAAAAGGAAGAGAATGATAAATTCAATGAGTTTGATCTCATGTGGAGGCAAAGGGATAGGAGCAAGGAGAACCCATGGGAAAGTCATGCTCTAGTTCTCAGATTGGGAAGTATGTTTGGATACTTGTTACATTATTTAACAATAAAATAGAATGAATGAGGATTGTACATGGACCAATGATGACTGTGTGTCTTGAAGCAGGAATCATAATTGACAGAATTCTGTGTTTTGGGGGCTCCAAATAAAAATAAAACAAAACAAAAATAAGAACAAACAACAACAAAAAAGAAGGAAGGGCAGAAGTACAGCAATAGCTCTGGGAACTGGTACGAAGAAGCTGGACAGAGATATTGGCCATGCATGGAAGGAAGACATCTGTTTGATGAAAACATATGCCTATTTACTAGATGAGTAGTTTCTGCTTTCATAGTTACGGAGGCATGCAAAGTTACATAACATAAGATACATTTTTTAAAATTTATCTTTGTTGTTGAAAGTTATGTATATGTACCCTTTTTCCCCCCATTGACCCCTTGTAGCCTACCCCTTCCCCCCTACCCCAGACCTTCACCACACTATTATAGTCTGTGTCCATGAGTTATGCATCTATGAGTATAAGTTCTTTGGTTAATTTCTTTTCACACCCCCCCCCATCTTCCCTCTGAGATTCATCACTCTGTTCCATGTTTCTACATGTTTGGATCTATTTTGTTCATCCGTTCAGTTTGTTCTTCAATTGTATTTAGTAGTGGAGTAAATTGGCAGGGGTAGCATACTAGTTGTTGACAATTTTTGTCTTTTTATAGAATCATTTTTGGAGTTACATCTACATGAGTAGAACAACCCCATTAGAAGGGTAAGATTTGAGGAGTTTTGATACATATGTACACCTAAAGTCAACATACAGAACTTTTCCATCACCCTGAACTTCCCCATCGCCCCATTTTGAGTCATTTCCTTCTACTCCTATGCCAGGAACCACTGATCTTCTTTCTGTCACTATAGATCAGTTTTAGCTTTTTTGAGGCCTTCCTAGAAGTAAAATCAGACACTCTTTTCTGTTTGGCTTCTTTATCCCAACATGTTTTTGAGATACATCCATGTTTTGGTGTGTATCAATAGAATGTTCATTGCTGACTATTAGTCAGTTGTAATGCTAAACTACAGTTTGTTTATTCCCTTTCGGTGAACATTTGGGTGGCTTGCATTTTTTTGACTATTATAAATAATACTACCTTGTGGAGCATAATTATTATTTGCTTCCAAAATTGAATCTCTTGGAAATTTTAAAAAGCATCCCTGTTATGAAATCTTTGCTGCAATTCCAACTTATTTTTTAAAACCAGGGAAGTCCTTCATTCAGACAACTGGGTGAGGAAGCCCGATTTTAAGAAGTTGTCTGGCCCTAACTAGTTTGGCTCAGTGGATAGAGTGTCAGCCATGGACTGAAAGGTCCCAGGTTCGATTCCATTCAAGAGCATGTACCTTGGTTGCAGGCACAGCTGATCAATGTTTCTCATCGTTGTTTTTAACTCTCCATCCCTCTCCCTTCCTCTCTGTAAAAAAAAATCAATAAAATATATTTTAAAAAAGTTGTCTGGTTGAAGTGACGAGGGAACTTACCAACATCTTACTCAGGATGTATCCCAGCTATGTGTAACTGGAAATTCTCTGGATTAGTTTGGAGCTCAGTGGTGTAATGGAAAGTCTATTAAACTAGAAGTTTGGCTCTCTGAGCTGAAGGGAGATGTCAACATTAATATAGAGAGGGACTTTGGGGTGGCAATTTGGGGGCCTCATTTATAAAGCTTACACACTACTTTAACTTGTGGACTATGTGTATTAGTTTCCTAGGGCTGCTGTAACTGAATACCATAGACTTAAAAACATACATTTATTTTCTCACAGTTTCAGAGGCCAGAAGTTCAAGATCAGGACGTTGGCAGGGTTGGTCTCTCCTGAAGCCCTTCTCCTTGGCTTGCAGATTGGCAGCCTTCTCACCGTGTCCTCACATAGTCTGTCCTCTGTGAGTACAGATCCCCACTGTCTCTTTTTATATCCAGATTTCCTCATATAAAGATACCAGTCAGGCTGGATTAGGGCCCACCCTGATCCACGCAGTCTCAGGGCCTCATTTTAACTTAAAGGCCCCCACTTCCAAATCCAGTCACATTCTGAGTGTTTTTATTTTTAAGACAGTGAAACTATTTTGTGTGGGACTTTCATAGAGCACAAATGTCATCATGCGTTATTGTCAAAACCCATTAAGGGTACAACACAAAGAATGAGTTGTAATCAATGAACTTTCAGTTAAGAATAATCTATCAATATTATAACAAGTGAGGGTGGGCTTGGGGGGACAAATAAAAACGCTCTGTACCTTATGCTCAACTTTTCTGTAAGCTTAAAACTGTTACAAGCAAAAAAAGGGTAAAGTCTATTAATTTTTTTAAAAAAATGCTTCCTTAGAGGCCAGCTGTGAGGATCAAATGCTCCGCACAGAAAGTATAAATGGACTGTCAATAAGCGCTCCCTTCCTGTAAGGTCGTTCTCTGCAGCTATTAGGTGATATACAGTTACTACGTTTTTGTGTGTGTGGCTAATCCCAGAGTGTCAAACTTCTCTAAAGCCATATGTCTAAGCAATTGGAGGGGGCCTATTAAGGTATCTTCACTGGAGGACAAAAATGATTTTTAGACGTGTTTCAGAATTAGCTGCAGAAAATCTGGCATTTACTGAAGCTCCCAGCCAAAGCATTTATTTGGCCTGTGTTGCCAAGTAGCTCCCAGGGCTCCTCATGCCAAGGAAACCTCTCAGAATCTGAGTGACAGCCTGGCTCGGCATCTACGTGCACTGCAGACCACACGGGGCTTCAACTGACGCGGTGGACGCCAAGGCAGCTAGCAACAGGAGACAGGCCAGAGCAGCGCTGGGACTGATTTGTGGGTGGCTCTGAAACCTGGTCTCCTCTGAGAAGTTCTGTAATTGCCCTGCTTGCCTCATTTGGAAGTGGGCCAGGAGTGTGGGTTTGCTTAGATTCTCTCTGTGCTATTCTAGGAGAGCTCTTTGTTATCCCATTTCCCTGCAAACCCATAGAATCCCCCCCACCCCAACACACACACACTCCACGAGTGTTTCTATTTAAAAAATAATATATATATTTTTGAAGTTATAGAGAAGATAAATTGTCCCGTAGGAAAGAAAAACCAGAAACTAAACAAAGAAATAACAAAGGAACTAAATTAAGTCTAGAGAGTCTGTTTGAGTTTCCCTGTGGTCATGATCTTTGATTTCTAATCTTCTTCAATCTGGTTTTAGGTTAAGATCACACATAGACTTAGAACTGGAGAGCCATCTTGTCCAATTCCCTCTATTTCCAGGGCAAGGCCTCAAAGCCCAGAGTTGACACAAATACTTTGGGACTGCTCAGAGCTGAAAGAGAAGGCACATTTTCTGCCTTTTGTCTTTTGAATTCCTGGTTTCACAGCTAATCTTTCTCTCCTCTAACACAGTAAGTTCTCACTTAGCATCATAGTTTCTGTGACTTTACTCAAAACTACGTATAGTGAAACCACTTATAACTAAACTAATTTTAGCATAGGCTAGTTGATAAAAAAAAGAGTTAAGTTCCTATAGCATCTCATCAATACATAGCAAAACAATGTTGAATGAAATGATATTGTTTAAGGACCTCTAGTGTACTACTTTATTCTTGTAGACCTTAAGGGGAACAAGAAAAATTTATTTTCCAAAACACTATGAACCTTAGATATATATCTTTGGATTTATTCTTTCACTCCTCTCCTCTATTTTCTTCTGATTTCTGGTAACAAAATTTGTTACAGGAAAGGGGCCTCCCTTTGGTGTATTTTAAGGGCAGTTTCTGTTGGGGACATTGGAGAATTGTGTGACTAACTTAAGGTGGGACATGAGGATGGGCTGGTGATATTAATGGTCTTTTACTTCAATGATGAGAACGTCCTAGAGATCTTGAACTTCAGCATCAAGGTAATACATATCGATTAAGTATGAGCCAAGGAGTCAGGCTAAAGACTTCAGACTAAAGGACTTCGAAACTCGGCAAGGACTATGGTTAGAAAGCAGAAGGCAGATGCTGGGTGCCTTTTATGATGTTTTGGGAATAAAGTTGCTACAGTAAGGGCTAGATGTTATCCACTGGGCACTAAAACAGTATCCATTGAACAGATAGAAACTTTAGGCTGGGCTGTATTAGCCACTCCCTAAGGTGTCTGATATGTTCTAATACTTGCTTTGCTCTTTCAGGCTCACACATTTTACTTTCACTCTTCTGACTGACCTCCTCCTATAGACTGGCCTTAGCCTCACTCACAGACATCCCATTGGATTGTGGAATCTGTTCATTCTATTGGCTTTGGCCAAAAGAATATGGCAGAAGTGATGGGGTGCCAAGCTTGAGCCTTAGAAACCCATGTGTTTTTTCTGGCCCTCTGGTGCTTTTACCATTGCCAGGAAAACATGCCCAGGTGATAGACTATATAGTTTACTAATCCCAAGAGTAGCATAGAAGACATGTGGAACAAAGCCACCTCAGGAAAGCTTTCCCACCAACCTACAGCGCAACAGGAATCAGAAGAGCTGCCCCATTGAACCAGTGTGAAATAACCAACTCTTGACCGACCCACAGACATTCAGGTAAAATCAATGCTAACTCTTGCATTCCACTGAGATTTTGTAGTCATTTCTTATGCCGCAGAAGCTAACTGATGCACTGTCCCAAGACACAGAGCTAGGAGTAGACTAAGCCAGAATTTGAACCCAGATTTGTCTGAAACCAAATCTTTACCATTATGCTATGCGTGAAGGCCTAGGAGAGAGACCAGGCCTGAGCAGTTTCTAAGAGGGGGTAATTAATTTTCACCATGTTTATGGGGCACCAGCTATGCTATCTTATTGAATCTGCATAGCAAGACAAAGCAATAGGAATTATTTCCATTTTATAGACAAGGTTTGGAGAGGGTAAGTAATTTTCACAGTGCCAAGATCCATAGTTTCTCTGTCTACAAAACCAATGAGCCCTCTGCTCCCTCTGCCTTTGGATAAGGTCTGTGCTGTGTGTGTGTGTGAATATGTGTTTGGTGGAACTTTGTGTGGGGGGGGTCCCTTATTCTGCTTCATGTCTTTTCCTTGTCTGACCGATTAGGCCACAAAGTGAGGATCCAGTTACCAAGACAGACTGTACCCCAGGGCCAAGAACATGGATGTGTTCTGAAATCTTTACCAAGGGAGAAAGAAATGTTACTTTTCTCTCTCTACTACATTCATACTCTTATCAATGGCTATCATTATTCCAGTTTTCTAAAGTCATCTCATTTTTCCTGTGTGACATTTTCTCCCTTTTCTTAACAAAGTGGCAAGTGGGAAAGCACATTGCGTCTTTTCAAAGGGTTTCTCAAGAAGCATCACCAACACTGGCCTCCCAGCAGGCTGCTCGTGTTGAACCATTGTCAGAATATGGCATTCTGCCATCGGCAAGAATGGAACTTGTCATTTACTCCAAGGGCTATTGTGGAAATTTATCTTGTAGTTGTGTCCCAAATCGGGAAGATTTATTTCCCTGTCTTTGCTACACAGCAGAGCCCTTACTTTTTGGAGTTGTTTTGATTGTGAAAACCGGCTTTTAGAGATTAGGGCAATGTCAGTGCATGACAAAGCCAAGTGCAGGAGGGTGGGAGAGCTCCATGGGAATGTCTCTCCAGTGGGATCTGTAATCCAAAGGCATTTGTGGTCCGAGTGGAAACAGACATGTCTGAAAATTACTGCCCATGACAGGGGGCAGGAGCACAGGACTCCAGGGCTCTGTGGGATATAGTGGAGAGTACACAGGGCTAACCCGGAATAGAATTCAGCTCTGCCATGTAGTGTTCATGCGGACTTTTTCAAGTTAATTGGTTCCTTGGCATCTCTGTTTTCTCATTTACAATAGGAAGTGTTAATTCGGAATCTTTTAGCTTCAATGTGCTAGAAGGCAGTGTGAACCAGCTTAAGAAAAATGGCACCTGTCAGCTCATCATACTGGTGTATCTAGCTTTAGTTATGGCCCAGTGCAGGTGTTGCTTGCCTTCAGGTATAGCTGGATTCAGGGGTTCAGAGTGCATCATAATAGTTCTTTTCCTCTCCATTGCTCCCAGCATCTAGGAAAATGAGGAACAAATGAGTGATGTCTCAATGGAGGGACTCTTTCCTGCTGGACCCAGAATCCTTTTCAATGTGCACCCTGGCAGTCATGAGCAACCAGTTAGCATTCTAGATAAGGCCTTTTCACCATGTGTCTACAGAAAAATCCTTTTCCCTATAGCTTCTGTATGGCTTATGTTTTCTGAATGAGAATCATGAACACATCCACTGTGGTAGACTTTCTACAAAGATGACTGTCAATAGATCCTTCTTTATTTTTGTGCACAGTGCTCCTTCCACTTTAGTTCTATTTCTGCTCCCCTGGAACTTGGGCTGGCCTGCGATGGGTTTTATGGTGGAAGTGACACTGGCTGGGACTAGCCCTTCAAAGGCCTGGGAGCTTCTACTTCCATCTGCTCAGAACCAGGTAGCACACTGTAAGGACAAAGCTGTCCTTTTGTCGACAGAGGATATGTGGAGAGCCCCTAGAAGCTGAAAAGAATAGAACTGAAGCACCTCAACTGACAGCAGGGCCATGGCCTATTGAGTGAAAGAAGCCTCTGGGAGCTTCCAAACCATTGGATGGAGGCACCCACATGAATGATATCAGTAGAACACACTGCGATGGATTGTCAGCAGCGGAACATAACTGATGAACCCGACTTGCCCCAGCTCCTATCCTCTGCTGATGATCTCCTGTTCACCTGGCACCGGAAGCTGGGCTGCATTGCCATCTGCTAATGATAATACTTGATCTGCTGCTCGCTTCAGCCAGGGGAGGCCAGAGCTGAGGGTTTGCATCCATAGGCCTCCTGCCTGGCCCTCTGCATAGTTCTGGGAAAGGGGCTAACAGGTGGGGACTGGATGCTGGGGCTTCATGATCTGGCCAACCTGAGATCCAATTACTGCTCTGCTGCTTCCCAGCTTCCGAGGAGCACAGAGTTACTCACAGAGAGCACTCACGCTTACTTCATCGGGCTCTTATGAAGATTAGAGGTGGTGTGTGTGTGTGTGTGTGTGTGTGTGTGTGTGTGAGTGTCTGACACAGAAATGAAAAACAATCCATCCAAACAAAACTCACCCTCAGCGTTTCCCTCCATAAGGCTTTGTCTCACTTTAGGAAGAGCTTGGCATTTCCGGTCAACCACAGGGAGAACTGAGACCTGCATTCAGATCCGTGGGGACAGCAAACATTGGCCTCCCAGGAAGTTCTTTTTGGCCTTGTTGTAGCAACAGCAAACACCCAGCAGCCCACTCACAGGAAGCGGGGCTCTCCGGGCCTTGCAGCAAGGCTCCAGCACAATGGGGAGCTTTATGCTGATTGCCATGACAATGACACCTGGCTTTGGAAAGCACATCTCATCTCCCTGTGCAAGACGCCTCCCAGGCAGACCATTTTGTAATAAGACAATGAAATTCAAATTTACTAGGTACTTTATTTGAGGGGTAAAGAGGGAAATGAAAGTTCACCCAATCAATTGTTTATCCTGTGCCATTTTACTGCCTCTGAACATTGTTTTTCCCTTAATAAAACCATTACCACAAGGAAGTGGGCGTGTGCATGCTGACAAGCTAAAAGTGAGCGCTGGCTGAAGTTCACGATTAAGAAATAGGAGTCGTCAAATTGGCTTTTGGTTGGGGAAGCTGATCCAGCTCAGGAGCCAAGGACGGGCTGGTGCAGACAGGCCTGACTTCACAAAACAGACATGGGATTCGGAGGTGCCCAGAGACCGTGAGTGCAGGAATGAGGCCACACTACTATTCTTTCAGCTCTCCTAGGGGGAGGGGAGATACCCAATGGGTAGGCAGTGAAAAGGGACACCAAGCAGTGTCTGGATCAAATGTCAGTCTGATTAGTCACTATGAATACAACCTCTACTATAAAAAAATTAAGTGATTCTTTAGGCTGAAGTTAATTGAATGAAAGTTTAGTGTCTGAGCCATGCTTAGGCAAATGATGCTCATTCACATTAGGTAACTGAGGGATGTTTAGGACAGTTTTTTTTAAATAAAGATGTAAATATGGTTTGAGGAAATCAACAAGTCATATTTCAGGATCTTGGGGTTACCAACAGCATGGAGCCATTGCCACCTCCAGGACTGAAGAGGCAAAAGGAGCTAGCAATGACCATAACCTGGAGAGAGACACCTGTGAAGAGAGCTGCCGGGTAGACACTGTGGCTTTTGGCAAAAAAACACAGCTAACCTACAGCAGTGAGGCAGAGGGGGTGTCCGCAGGCTAAACATTTCAATCGCCTCATTCATCTCTGATATAATCCTTTCCAACTCTGGCTGGAAAACAAATGGAAACTAAAGTAAGGGAACATGTTGATAAAGCTTAGAGAGGATTTCTGGGGCACAGAGCAGAAGGTTAGAAAGTGAATCTTGAGGTACAAACGGGAAATATAGGAGATACTCTGGTAATAATTATAACAGACATTTTGAGCAATGTGTCTCTTTTAGTATAGGTAACAAAAAAAGATGGGAAACAGCTGCTGCTGATGATTATGATGATGATGATGATGATGATAATCCTACATAATAAAGAGGTGATATGCAAATTAACCATCACTCCAACACAAAATATGGCCACCACAAGATGGCATGCAGGGGAGAGCAGTTGGGGACAACCAGAACTGCAGGTGAGGGCAGTTGGGGGAACCCAGGCCTGCAGGCGAGGGCAGTTGAGGTCAACCAGACCAGTAGGAGAGGGCAGTTGGGGGCAACCAGGCCAGTAGGGGAGGGCAATTGGGGGTGACCAGGCCTGCAGAGGAGGGCAGTTGGGGGGGACCAGGCCTGCAGGGGAGGTCAGTTAGGGTTGACCAGGCTGGCAAGGGAGGCAGTTAGGGTTGACCGGGCCAGCAGGGGAGGGCGGTTAGGGGCAATCAGGCCAGCAGGGGAGCAGCTAGGCATCAATCAGGCTGGCAGGGGTGTGGTTAGGGGGTGATCAGGCTGCAGGCAGAAGTGGTTAGGGGCAATCAGGCAGGCAGACAGGCAAGCGGTTGGGATCCAGCAGTCCTGGATTGTGAGAAGCATGTGGGAATGGGCCTAAACGGGCAGTCAGGCATCCCTCGAGGAGTCCCAGATTGGAGAGGGTGCAGGCTGGACTGAGGGACACACATTCCCTCCCATGCATGAATTTCATGCACTAGGCCTCTAGTAATAGTAATAATAATGGCAATATGTTTCTACTATACATTTTGCTAGACGAAGCCTAAAGCTTTGAGAACAGAAATTACTCTCTAGGAGAGTCCACCCCGTTTCCATCAGAGGCTGGATGATGACCATAGCATTAGAATGAGCATCAGTTGAAACCAAGGAGGCAGGAAGAGCAAGTGATCACGAGAAACCCCTTTCCTGGTTTATACCCTTACTTCGGGGAATATGATTAGGACTCAGAAGACCTGAGCAGCACCTGACACTTCCCTTGGGCCCTCTCATGTCCTGACAGTGGGTATGTGTCTCTGTGAGCCTCATAATGAGACATCCTCTATAGTTAGCACTAATAGCCATCCTGGTGACTTCTTCAGAGGAAAACTTTCATCCTTAGGTCGAGAGCCTGACTAAAGGGACTGGTCTTGTTTGAGATATCGTGCTTATCCTCCCAAACTGAGCAGCCTCCCCACACTTTTGAGGGTAATGGCTTCAGGATGGAGGGAATCACTGTGCGGTTACCCTGAATTCTAGGAGAGGAGATGGTGGCTCATGGACCTGGAAGCCTGTTTATGGTATTGTCCCTGACTCTGCTCTTTACAGTAAACTTATCTTTCTGTGTCATGTGAATGTTGGTGTTTTGAAAAGATCCCTCAACTTTACCTCAATTTCAGTGCCTGAAATCCTATGGTTCATGGAATATTCCTTAAAGCAGTTTGATATACTATAATTATGATGTAATATAATTACTAGCTATTGTTCTTTTTTCTTTTAATGATGAGATGTATGCATCATCTCATTTAATACTATAAATTAGGATACTGATGCTCCCAGGGGATCAAGGTCACACATTTGGTAGTTGGTAGAGCTGAAGTTTGAAATAGGCTTGTTTGATTCTAAAGCCAGTGTTCTGAATGACTGCATTTTATTCAGCATGGGTTGAAAACAAACAGCATGACTTTGGTACCTAACTCATGTTCTAAGCCTCAATTTCTTCATCGCAAAAATGGGAGCTGGTGATGGGGACACAACACAGAGTAGAAAGGCTGTAGCCACCAAAATTAAACTTGGTCATCTTTAAAATGTTTCCAAAGCCAGTCCTGGAAGCAGGAATGACTCAATAGTCTTCCCTTTATGGATATCATGACCAGATTTTCTCTTTATTGTGAGAAGGGGGCAGAGTATTGGCATTACTGGGCTTGAAATAATAAAAGTGGAGTTTTTCACTCTTCCAGTTATTGGCTGAGTGAACTTGTGCAAGACACTTAACTCAGACTCACTCTGAGACTGTTCCCTTATTTGTTCAATGTATACCTACTTTATAAACCTACATACAGTATTAGAATGCAGAGTCCCAATTGATTCAATGAGAAAATGCTATGTTGAAAATCATTCTATGGTAGGTCATTTTAATTTGATACACTTTTACCATTTCTTTTCCAGGAAGAAACTGAATTTTGCCAGCAGAACTAAAGTGGGACCAGGGAGGTGTGCTTGCTTCTCCTTCACCTAGTAGTTACATTCCTATTGAGTTACTAGGGGTGTTCAACTTTAATATGTTATTATTTGTATTAAAAAATTTAAGACAGAGGCAATAAAGAGGGCATATAATAGAGTGATAATATAGTTTATGAAAACAAGTTTCATAAATTTTTGTGAAACATAAACCCATAAAAGTTACGGATAAGTATTCAGTAAATTGCTTTAATCTGGTGTATATATATATATATATATATTACATCAACACAGGTGCATCTGTAATTGGTGGGATAAATGTTTCTTCTCTGAACTCTGATACCAGCATGGTAGTTTTCCCCTTTCCAGTATAACTCCGTGTTTGGCTCCCTTGTGTGGTTGGCTAGTGAACATGTGCTAAAGGGATAAGGGAATCATAGGGAAAATGATACAGGACACTTGGCTACCCCTAAGATGCAAGTCAGGGAAACCCACAGTGAAGGGCCTTAGGAGAGTAATTTCCTTCTCCCTGTAGGGAAAACTAGGCAAACACAAACCTGAGTTCTATAATGTTGCTTAGAACTGGAAGCAGTAAGAGCCCATCTATTTATTTTCCACCAGACAAATAGATTCCTGCACATTCCAGAGAAAGTCAGATGGGTATATGCCAAGGGAGTGGAGTTGAAAAAGTGATGAATTATTAAGAGAGAAATTACAGGTCTTTTAGATGATGTTCCAAACTACTTTCATTGGTTGTCCCAAATGTACCTTTAGGTGTCACTATTAGGTAGCATGCAGGCCTAAAATTGGTCAATTCTCCTCCTATTATAAATACAAGAAAAGTACTACTTTAAAAAAAAACACTAAAAGACAATAAAAGGTCACGTTTTTCAAGGTGGGATCAGTACAATGTTAGAATTACCTTATAATTTGTGCTTGGAATCATTTTGTGCTTGTTTATAAGGGTGGGACAGACCAGAATAAAAACCAGTAGGCCAACCCAGTGGATTTCGCAGGTATTTGAAAAATATTCTTTAAGGTATTTTGTGTTTTTAGTAGTTGTACATCTTAAAGGAAGAATAGGCAAACTATCTGATTTAAGCTTTATTTTCATCCATGGTTTTGATGATCAAACTAAGAAGAAACAGAAGGAAAACCTAATTACAGGCTTTTGGAGTTTGCTGACCCTGGTTGGAAAATACCCAAACCTCCCCCAATTCTTTAATTTAAATTGCATGTTCTCCTTATGTTACAAAGTTTAATGTAAATCTTTCCAAAATAAGGGAGGAGTCCAAATGAAGTTTAAATGAAGTTCATGAAAATTTTAACTCTTCTGTTGTACCTGTCAGGTCCCCACAGGATGAGACTTGAGGTTTGTCCTAAATTCAGAAGGGGAGCGAGAGATAAATCCAGGCTCTATTTTCACCTCCTAGAGAAGTTGGAAGTAGTAGGTGGTTGATGATGTTTGTGTGTTGTTGTTTTTTCTGGAACTGATTGAATGCAAGTTGGTCTCAGTCAAATCTAAGCTACGCTCTTTTCTTTTGAAAGCTGTAACAGAATTCCAGAGCACATGAAGGATTTTTGAAACAGTGAGAGTCTATGAGAAATTATTGATAGTTTGGTTTACTCACCCATTCTCTCATTGATTCATTAATTCATGGCACTGTGATGTAGTGCTTAAAAGTGTACATTTTGTAATTGTCTAGCCAAATTTCAGATCCAAACTTTAGAAATATGTATCCTTATTTAGAATTACAAAACTCCTTGAGCCATCATTTCCTTAGTGATGTCCATAAAGCTTGACTCATGGAGAAGGAATGGAGAAGGTTCTAGAACTTGGTGTTAGACTGCTATAGAGTGTCCTTAATTGCAGTGCTGGTCTTTGCTTTAGGTCTTGGTGCTTAAAGAGTAAAGTAAGTCCCCCACCCATGGGCGCTGTCTGAGGGGTCTGCCTGACCACTGCACTGCTTCCTTCTTTATAACTAAAATTGCAGCCACCTGATAAGACAGAGTCTTTTCCTTCACGATGTGTTTCTTTTCTCCAAGCTCTGTTCTTAGAAATAAAGTGTCCATGTGGTCTCAATCAGCTTTTCTCCCTGCACCTTCGATTTAATAGGCTTCTGGCATTTGGATGTGCCTGGAACACTGAAGTATCTTTTTTATATTAGAAAACATGTATATAAAATATAAAATGAAATAAAGGCAGAGAATTAATATCCTGCTTTTGAGATGCAGTGACTAATTACTGTGACACAGGCCTGTGGGGGGCTTAATGCAAGCTAATCTTTAGCAGGTGTTTTTGCTGCCTAATGACAACATCTGTCTCAGGAGGAAGGTAGGGAAAAAAGTTAACACACACACACACACACACACACACACACACAAAAAAAAAAAAAACCCAAAAAACAAAAAAACAAAACAAAACGAAACTGCCGAGCAGCAGGAACACAGACCTAAGTGATGCAGCCTTTATACACTAGAGAAGACCTAGAACTTCACTGTCCAAGTCAGAAGCCACCGGCCCCATGAGGCTATTTAGTGAGTAAAAAATAAATTTAAATGACTAAAATAAAATAAAATAAATAAAACATTTAGCTCCCCACCTGAGCCACAGGTTAGGTGCTCAATGGTCACTTAGGGACTATGGGGCAGGCAGAGAATGTTTCTGTCTTTATGCAAAGTACCTGTTAGCAGTGACAAAACAGCATTAGGCGGTAGACTTTGCCTCAGCAACCTCAGTACTTGAGTTCTGGCTGAGAAATAATTCAGAGCCAAGACTCAAACTCTAAGAGAACGTTTATCTAGAAAGTCACAGAAGTAGAACGAGTGAACTGTAGAGGAAATGGGCTCAGAAACCAGTTACAGAGGTAAAAGATGTGCCCTTGGAGCTTGGGGGTGTGAGGGAGGGAGAGAACGAGAGAGGTGCCTTGAGAGCTGAAGGAGGGGCAAAGGTGCAGGCATGCTTTGGAAAAAGAGAGAGAAAGAGCACATGGGGAAGTCCCTGTCCCAATGGCTTTTATCTGGAGGCCTTAGGGGAGAATCCCAATGAACATTCATCAGTTTTCCAGGTGTGCCCCTCGTGGTCTCCACTGATCGGTGCGTGTGGGGGTGTCACTAGTCAAAGCAGCTTGTCCTGACGTAGCCATGGTGTCACTTCATCTGATTTTGTTGCTTCTCTGGGCCTGGAGCTGAAACAAAGCTGAAGCCTAGACGTCATCTTGAAGGGGTTCATGCTTAAAAAGGTGGGCATGCAACAGTTTATAGTTTTGCCTGTTGCAAGGCACCAGACGCTCTCCACCCTGGTAACCCTCTGCACCTGGCCTATCACTCCTCTTCTGCGCATGCCTGTCTGTCTATTACACACAGACCTGGATTAAAATAGGTAAGGAGTGTGGAAGGGATGAGGTAAAACTAGAATTCTCGCTCTGCCACTTTTTAGCTGGGTGGCCATGACAAATGACTAAATCTCATCTCGGCACCTTTCCTCCCTCTTTCGTCTCTTAAGGCCCCTCCCCCTCTTGTTTTCTGGCTTCCTCTCTCCCTCTCCCTCAGCCTCCCATCAGCTCTGAGGACCCTTCTTTTACCTCTGTAGCTCATTCCTGAGCTTGTTTCTTCTACAGCTCACTTTTCCAAATAAACTTTTATAGAGTCTTGACTCTAAAGTTGTTTGTCTTCTTGTTTACTGTCTGTTGACACCAATCCTTATTACACATACACACTATGTAGTTTTCACCAAATACCAGCCAATTCTCCAATTCTTTGACACCAATTGGGTGTCCAACAATTTAATTCAACTCTGACACTAGCTGAAGTTAGTGTGGACCCCACACACTTAGTGCTCAGTCCCATTTCAGATGCTAGCTACAAATGGGGTACCCAAGCTACCCACACACTTCTGTTGGGCCAGATACAAATTCAGTTCTCGTAAGCTTTTCCTCAGGTCCAATAATTTTCTAGAATGACTCATAGAACTCAGAAAAGTGCTTTCCTTAATGACTACAGGCTTATTGTAAAGAATACAACTCAGGAACAGCCAAATGGAAGAGGAGCATAAGGCGTTCCAATGTGTTTGCCAATCTAGAAGCTCTCTTAGCTGCACTGTTTCCGAGTGTCTATCAAAGCTTCATTACGTAGGCACAATTGAGAAAACCATGGGCCATTGGTGATTGATTCAATCTCCAGCTGAAGAGTCAAGGAAGATGTAAATGACTGCATTCCCACGAGAAAGGGCAGTGGGCTATTCAGGCAGTGTCCAAGGAGGTGCTGACAAACCAGACCAGAGTGATGAAGCCAGCCAAGAACTAGTAGTGCTGATAGGTGAGGCTGAGCCCCCTTTAAACCACCCTGAGAGCCACCCCCACAAAGAACCTTGGACAGAATTGAAGACCATATGTGGTGGCATCGGTACTGATTCCAAAGCTCTTTAAGCAACATGGAGTGAGGAGCTGACATTCATAATTAGTGAGTTGGCAAAGGCCATCACTAATTACCTGTCATACACACACACACACACACACACACACACACACACACACACACACACACACACGAGGCCCAGTGCATGAAATTCGTGCACGAAGTGGGGAATGGGGGTTGAGGGTGGTGTCCCTCAGCCCAATCTGCACCTTTTACAATATGGGACCCCTTGAGGGCAGTCAGACATCCCTTTCACAATCCAGGACTGCTGGCTCCCGACCTCTTGCCTGCCGATTGCCCCTAACCACTCCCCTGCCAGCCTGATAAACGCCTAACTGCTTCTGTGCTGGCCTGATTGCCCCTAACTGCCCTCCCCCTGCCAGGATGGTCTCCCCCAACTGCCTTCCCCTGCAGGTCTGGGTCCCTCCCAACTGCCCACCCCTGCAGGCCTGGGTCCCTCCCAATTGCTCTCCCCTGCAGGCCTGGGTCTCCCCCAACTGCCATCCTCTGCCAGCCTGGTACTCCCCAACTGTCCTCCTCTGTCAGCCTGGTCCCCCCAACTGTCCTCCCCTATAGGCCTGGGTCCCTCCCAACTGTCCTCCCCTGCAGGCCTGGGTCCTGGGTCCCTTCCAAATGCCCTCCCCTGCAGGCCTGGGTCCCCCCCAAATGTCCTCCCCTGCAGGCCTGGGTTCCCTCCCAATTGCTCTCCCCTGCAGGCCTGGGTCCTTCCAACTGCCCTCCCCTGCAGGCCTGGGTCCCTCCCAACTGCTCTCCCTTGCTGGCCATCTTTGACCACATGAGGGCAGCCATCTTGTGATGGTCAATTTGCATATTACTCTTTTATTAGATAGGATATATATATATATATATATATATATATATATATATATGATTATGGTGTGGTAGGCAATTAGACAGGCATGAGCGGAGTAGGAACAATAAGCCAGATACAGAAGGTCATCAGGGAGGAAAGCCCCAGGTGCCTAGCAATGGGCAAAACTGGGAACACAGGTATTGTAGGGTAGGACCTCACCCCCAAGGTGGCTTTTCCTCTCCTAGCATATTACTCTTCATGTGGTTTACACCCCCTGACCTTTCATATCACTGGTCATGTAGTTCAGACTCTCCCCCAGGAACATGTCTTTTTTTTTAAGATTAGAAGGAAAAAATGAACATAAATCCAACTTGGTTTATATTTGTCTTGAAAACAACTGCAGCCACAAAATATAATTTTTTTATTAATGGAGGAAGGAGCTATGAATGGAGAAACTAAATCTTGGACTTATGAGCTACTGGACTGGAGGCCACTCATCACTAACAGGACGTGTTGCCATGAACATAATTGAAATATTCAGTTTGGTTGAATTCTGAAAAGGTAGTCCAAATTCAATGTGTTAGTTTGGAATTCAATGCATGATGAGATTTTCTTTTAGCTTTTAAAACTACTATATTATTTTTTAAAATGTGCATCCTGGGAAAAAGTATCTTTATGACCCCATTTGGAGGTCCTTAAACCAAGTCCACAAGCAACAGATTTTAGCTCCTCATTAAAACAAGGTACAAAAGCCAGATAACGTCTGAGATGGTCTCTCGCCTCAGGGTCTCACCACTCGTCTCACCCCCTTTCTCTTCCAGATACTGTGGTAATAATCTGGTCATTATCAACAGGAAAGGATTAAAGGGAAGGACAGATAATACAGGCATGCCAGGAAGCTGTAGTTCACATTCTACAAGTCTGTTTCTCACTGCAAGTGCGCAAACCTGAATATTTAAAATTCTGAACAAAGGAGCAGGCTGTTCTCTTGACTGCTTGCCTGCACTCCTGTGACTCCTGTGGCAGAAGATGGGCTCCCCTGGGCTCATGGCCTTTGGAACTCCACACAATGGATTAATGGACCTTAATTAGCCCGATGCTGAACTGGATTCGGCTACAACATGGAATGAAAACTCTGGACAATGACCCTGTTTTGGGTTCTACTGAACCCCCAGCTACACCTCCTTCAGAACTAGCTTAAAGGGGATGGGGCATTGGAACCTGGGGAATGTAACTCCACATGAATGAAGCCTTTTCCACATCTCATTCACCTGTGGGGGCTTCTGAAAATTCTTATTTCAGCAGTACCCCAAGAACCTCACCCTGACAAGTGACAGGGAAATTTGATTCTCTGGTAACACTCCCGCCATTTATATTCAAAATTATTAAATCTCCTTCTTTGTTGCACATTTTGACTCCATTCCCAATTGCTATTTCCACTTCTGGTCTTCCATAGGATTTTCCTTCTTTCTAATTATACTTAACTAGAGGCCCGATGCATGAAATTCATGCATGGAGGGGGCGTCTCCTCAGCCCAGTCTGCACCCTCTCCAATCTGGGACCCCTCGGGGGATATCAGACTGCCAGTTGGACATCCCTCTCACAATCCTGGACCGATGGCTCCTAATTGCTCA
>PVJC01033187.1:0-19526 GCA_004026665.1 Murina feae | reverse complement strand
GCTATGGTGCTTCTCAGCCCTGCGCTGAGAGACACCAGGTCTCTGTGTCCCACGGTAATTGCTGCAAGCAACGCTGAGAGAAACCCGCTTTGGGTTTCCACCCGGTGCCAGTCAGTCCCCCTTCTCTGGGTGTCTGTGGGACCTCAGAAACTCGCCTGGAACTGGAGTTCAGAGCCGCTGGGAGCTTGTGGCTCTCTCCATTTTGGAAAAGAACTGCAACCTCCGGTACCAGCCCTTCCCCGAGCCCGTGCGCGCGCCTCCGTACCTCTGTACTTTGCTTCCGCCACTCCTCTGAGTCTCAGACTCTTCTCTAGTTGTAGGATTTTCACTCAGCCAGCCGTCCTGTGGGTGTGAGTGGTGTCCGTGTGTTCTTTTTGTGGTTTTTCTGAAATAGTTGTTCACAGCTGCATATACGGTGTCTACCCTATGCCGCCATCTTGTTTTTTCCTTTTTATTATTCTTTATTTCAGTCAGTGTATGCTTAATTTCTGACTGGTCCTTTTCCATTTTTTAAAAAAATTTTTATTTTAACATTCTCACTAAGATCCTTGAAGGTCTCACTAAGTTCCTCAGGGGTTTCTAGAAGATTCTTGAGTAACCTTATAATTATGGTTTTGGATTTTATCTCCAGTAGTTTGCTTTCTTCCATTTCTTTCATTTGTGACATGTTTCTTTGTCTCCGCATTTTGGCTGCTTCCCTGTGTTGATAGAGTGGCCTTGTGTGGTAGATGTCCTATAGGGGCCAATGGCTCAGCCTCCCCAATCACCTGAGGTGGACACTTTTGGTGCACCCCTTTGTGGGCTGTGTGCACAGTCTTGTTGTAGTTGAGCCTTGATTGCTGTTGGTATCACTGGGAGGAATTGATCTCCAGGCCCATTAGCTATGTGGACCAGCTGTGTCTACACAAGAAGTGCTGCTGTGCAGGAGACACCCTTATGGGGCAGGATTTGCTTCAGTGGAGCTTTGGTGCTCACTGAGTCTGTCCCTTGAGTGTGTCACTTATGGATGTGAAGAGTTGTAATCTGATATGGTCTCACAATGACCAATAGCTACACTGGCTCATGGATTTCCAAAGAGGTGCAAAGTCAGCCCCTGCCTGAGGTCACCCAGCAGGAACTACAGAGAGATCTGCAGATTCTTCCCCTTTGTATGGGGTTTGGAAGTGTCCAGATGAGGCCCAGCTGTGAAACAAGGCAGGCTGGTGCTGGTGTTGTCTTGGGCCTTCTTTTGAAAGTTTTGGGGGCTCCCTGACCCAGCTACAAGCTTGTTTGACAGGTTTTAGGCTGAGAAAGAACAGGTCATTCATATGCAAAAGCCGCTGCTCACAGCTTGGGTGGAGTTGTAAATTGGGTAGGGTGGGGTTTCAGGGAATCTCCAGAGCAGAGCAAACAGCAATGGCTGCCAGTGAGCCCTGCACTGGGGAGGTCTCTACACAGGAACAATGACCCTTGTGAGCACCTCCATCTGGAAGAAAGCCACCTCCGTGTTCCTGCCCTGATGCCAGACAGTACAGTTTTTCCCGTATGTGTCTGGGTCCCCCCCCCAAGTCTCACCTAGCACTGGAGCTCAGAGCAAGTGGGAGCTTGTATCTCCCTCCCGATTAAAATAGTGGCACACCCGGGTGCCAGCCTGTTCCGTACCCCCAAACCTCCTCCCAATCTCAATGTGCTTTCTTCTTTACCTCTCTAATTGTAGTACTTCCACTCAGCCAGCTTTCCCACTGTTCTGGGTAATAGTTGTTATGTATTTTAGTTGTAATTTTGATATGTTGTGGGAGGCAGCAAGTACAGGTGTTTACCTATGCCGCCATCTTGGTTCTCCGCTTCTCAGGAATTTTATAAAAACAAACAAAACAACAAGAGGTAGAGAAAGGAAGAAAAACCTATCCTTGTAATGAAACTTTTGTGACTCTACTGATTGGGGATGCTTGCAAATCACCAAATATGTCATAATGAGTAAAAAACTAAGGCTGATCTAAAATCATGGACACATCAGTTCAAATATATGTTTGTTGCATGACTACTGGGTGCAAGGCCTTGGAATTAAAATGCGGAACAATACAGACATGCTCCCTGCCCTCCCAGTTTTCATAATAGTGGGGGATAGAGAATGTTAAACAGGTCATTACTATGTGGTATGTTAAGTACCATAAAAGTGAGTACAGAAGGTTCTAGGTGCTCATAAAAGGGAAAGTAATGTCTAATATCACAGTGACTGGGACTAGAACTTTAGAGTCCTGCAAACCTGAGTTCAAATCCTGGTTTCACTGGTTTCAATCCATAACCTTGGCCAATTTATTTAATCTAAGTCTCAATTTCATCAACTTTAAAATAGGAATATTGCTATGTTGAGCTTAAAGGATTGATGTGAGCATTCATGAAATGCATATCATAAATCTGGCAGAAAGTCTGGTAAATGGCAAGCACCCAATATAGATTAGCTAATAATATTAATGGTAACAATAAGCTGAGAACTGAAGCATGAGTACAACCAGGTAAGGTATAGGAGAGGAAGGAGGGAGATTGTCCTAGGCAAAGGAGAAATGCATACCCAAAAAAGCAGTATGGGGTGGTATCAGAGGTGCAGCTGGAACTGGAAAGGCAAACAGAGCTAAACTCAATGGGATTATCAAGTTCATTTAAAGGCCCCTCAAGACTTTTAATCACAGGAGGGATAAGATCAGATCTGAGCTTTAGAAAGACCAGGCTGCCCACAATATGGAGAATGGAATGCAGAGTGAGAAGACAGGAGGCAAGGGGTTCTGTGATAATAATTTTAAAATAATGCCTTGGCTGTGGAATTTCACAGTTAGGGAGGCAGGCGTCACATTAAAATATATATAACAATCCAACAAGGGCCTTCATGTTGGTATTAGCTAATTAGCATTTCATTTATTCACTTACTCACTTAAGCATTTATTCACACCAACCAGGACAGCAAACTTGTGCTCTGAGAGATTTCAAAGAGAGCTAGTTACTCTGCATGGCCTGCTTTTCAGAAGCACCCCATCCAAAATGGCTTGGCTGGAAGGTCTGTTACTCTGGCGATCCGGATCATGTACAATGGCAGAGACCACACACCAGCAGGAAACTCAAGCTGGGAAGCAGAGCTACATAGCAGATTAGGATGGAACCTAAGGTGTGAAGATGACTCCCCTTCACCCAGGGAAGGGAAATGTCACTGTAATTCATCTGTGCACATTAGACTTACTACTCTGGAAGGAGTAAATCTCCCATGGAACAATAACCGACATTCATGAAATGTCCTGTCCTATAAATTTCAGGTGGTTAATGAATTGATTACAACTCTACGAAATAGGTATGATCATATCCACTTGACAGGAGAGAACACTGAGGCAGGAGACACTCCCCCCACCCACCCCCCGAAGGTCACAGAATTAGATACAGTCTGATGTTTTTATTCACTACACTATGTGGCCTCTGGCAGTAGACCACCAGGCTGACACAGGAATAAAGTCAATTTAAAATGTATGCCTCAGAAATCTGACAGAGAAGAAAAATCACTGCCCACTTTAGTATCAGGAAGGTTTTATTATAAGAATAAAATGAAATGGGTGATTAAATATGTGATAGTCTCAATAGGAATTTGAACTACTATGCTCATCAAATAAGTATGATTTTTAAAGGATTTTTAAAATATATTTTACTCTTAAGTACAAACCTCAGCTCTGCCATACGGCCTAGGATATTTTAGAAAGTATTCAAATGGAGTTCCATGCTTACCACTTTAAAACAGAGGGGGTCACCTCACAGACTCAAAGATGGAGAGGTGTGGCAACGGAGATGGAAGAGCCAAGAGAAGGAGACCTGGTATTCTTTTCGTTTTCTGCTAAGGTAGGGTGACAAAAGCTAATTATCTCACCGCCAAATAAATAGAATATGCTTATTCTCTCAGAACATGTAAGGTTCTATTAACCAAGTAGCGAAGCATGTTGTAGAATAAGCTCTATGAGGCATTTGCAATATGAATCAAATAAAGGCAAAAAGGCAAAAAGCCCTCACCCTCCAGATACAAAAGAAGCCACTAGCTTTTTGCAATGCCACTTGATGCCAATAGCAACACAGCATCTTCAGCCGGGGCTCTCGGAGGGCAATGAGAAGACTCTCAGGCCAGACGGCGTTTTTAAAATCCAGTCTCACTCTATCTGTCGTTTCCCACCGGCCTACCTTGTGTTTAAAGCGATCACAGCCATTTTCACAAGCTGCAATATTTTAAAGTAGTCCCCATTCCTCGAGAACACGAAGAGCTCTAATTGTTATGAGCTCGAAAATACTGAGAATAAAATTATGCAATTTATGAAACTATTTCTAATTAAACACACACACACACACACACACACACACACACACACACCCCGAAAGTGGAAAGCATAGCTTTCCAACCTAGCCTATGTCATTCTCACATTTGACTCCAGCTCACCAACAAATCCCTCTCCTCTCATTCATTCACTCGGCAGTCCCTTGCTGGGGACTCACTCTCCACCACGGAAAAGTAACTTGGGACGCCCTAGGTCTGCTGACACCCGCCCCCCATTAATTCATCGGGCCCGCCCTACTCCCAGCTCCAGGAAGAACTTGGAGGGTCCAGTGTGGCCACTGGCACTGCCCCCTGGAGTCCTCGCGCGGCCTCCCCAAGCCCGCCCGCTCGGAGCGCACCCTTCCCTGCCTGCGTCCCCTGGGCAACGCTGTGAGTTGCATTGTCTTCCCCGCTTTGTAATCTTCACAAATAGAAACGCCTGTGCGATGGACTCCCCGCCCCACCCACCTTCTCGAGGCGCAAGACCACACGCCTTCGGGTCCTCTCCCAGGCCCCCGGCTGCGCCCACCCGGCCGACCGCGGGGGGCGTGGACAATGAACTTGTCTCTCTCCCACTTGCAGGCACACACCCTCGCCCCCGACCGGGAAGTTCTCAACTAGCTCGGGGGCCACGCCGGCCCGGGCGGTCAGGAGGGCCCCCCGCGCGTCCCTGGCCGCGCCCTCGCGTCCCCGAGCGGGCAGTTACCTCCTTCCTCCGGCTCGGCGCCCCCGGGCGGGTGATGAGCGCCGTCTCCTCGCACACCACGGCCACGTCCTCCACGAACACGCAGTCCGGGAGGCTCTCGTCGGCCGGCAGCGTCACCACCTGCAGCCCCAGCTTGCTGCCCAGCACGTCCACGTAGAGCTGGCACTGCCGCTCGGCGCGGGCGAAGTCCACCTCGCCGCCCGGGGCGCTCCGCAGCGCGTGCCGGCACAGGGACTCGGGCAGCGCCCGCACCACGGCGTGCGTGGCCCGGCCGAAGACGGCGGGGTGGCCGAGCGCGGCCATGGCTCCGGCGGCGGCGAGGCGAGGCGAGGCTCCGGCGGCGGGGCGGGGGCGAGGGCGGCGGCGGCGGCAGCGGCGGCTCCTCCCGGGGCGGCGCGCGCGGAGCCTGCGAGCGCCCGGCGGCTCCGGTCGGCAGCGGGGACTGTGTGCGGAAGGCGCCCGCTCGCGCCCCGAGCCCTGCCCGCGCCACTGAGCATGCCCAGAGCTCGGGGCGCCGGCCCCGCGCCGCCCGCGCCCACCCCGCGCGCCCCGGTGTGCGCAGCCCGCGGGGGAGTGGGCGTGGCGAGCCGCGCGCAGGAGTGGGCTTGCGGGAGGCGGTGAGCACCGCGGGCGGGCGCGGGTCGGGGGCACCGCGGCCAGCAGTCCCCGAGTCCGCACCTGACTTTACCTGCGTCCTGCTCAGGTGCGCGCTCTGCGCCCCTCCGGGGAGAACTTGGGGGCCGCCGTGGCCTTGCCAGAGCCACTGGAGAGGCTGCTTGCGGGTCAGGCGGCAAGCGGTGGAATCATTTTGTTGGTTAAATGTTTTGACCGCTCTCCCTACTCTCCTGTTCTAGGGTTGCCCAGCATGTGTTCCCCTTACCCCCACCCCCGGTTCTCTTAGGGTGAGAATCCGTCTTCTCGCCCAAGTCCACAATACCTTGACTTTCTTTGCAAATGACCCCTTACCGCGTGAGACTCGCTATGATTTTTAAAAAATGCATTTCTTCCAGGAAGAGTTCAAGAAACCCATACAAAGAGACAGAAAGAGACACAGAAACTCAAGTGTTTCAAGGACAGTCCCTCTCCCGAACAAGGTGATTCTTGCATGTTTGTCTGGAGGGCCAACAGGGGTAGGGAGAGAGGCAGAGACCAAAAGTGCTTTATCCAAAAAGGATATGAACTCACCTTGTGCGGTGTTGTGCGGCATCATCATTCTTGTCGCTGAGGGAGAGGGTTTCCAGCCTTCTCGGCCTGTGGGATTCTAGCGGGCCCTGCCCAAGGTTTTTGTTACCATACCCTCAGGGAGGGCCTTTCCCTCCCTTCCATCTTCCCCGTCATGTATGGAAGATTAAACAACCCATGGGTTCTGCTTTTTCCCCCCTTTTATTGAGGGAAATACCCACTTCAAAAACCAGGCTATAACTACAAAATAATCTCAGGTAATAATCTTCTTTCCTCATACTCTGTAGAACGTTTCTAATTTAAAGATTGATTAGACCATAGACCCTTAGATTTGAATGGGACCATGGAAACCCTCTCACCTAACTTCCCATACACATGTTCTTGAATGACAGCTAAAATATCTGTGATAGCCCTAACCGGTTTGGCTCAGTGGATAGAGCATCGGCCTGCGGACTGAAAGGTCCCAGGTTCTGAAAGGTCCCAGGTTCGATTCCAGTCAAGGGCATGTACCTTGGTTGTGGGCATATCCCCAGTAGGAGGCGTGCAGGAGGCAGCTGATTGATGTTTCTCATCAATGTTTCTAACTTTCTATCCCTCTCCCTTCCTTTCTGTAAAAAATCAATAAAATATATTTAAAAATAAAATAAAATATCTATGACAGTTATTGGACCTTACCTTGGACGTTTTAGACCTCACTTACTTACAAAGTACTAGTATATGCCACTTTTGAAAAGCAATATGGTTAAAAATGTCTTCATTTGGGGCTTATGACCCACTCGTTCAAGTTCTGCCTCCTGGCATGACCTAACATACTAGTATTCTTCACAGCATTTTCCTGTCTGAAGACAGTTAGGACAACCTGCCTCATGCTCCCTTCCCACACACTATCCTGACACCTTCCAGGCCTTGAGCCTGAACCACCAAAAAATAACTAGTGATTTGGTTTCTAAGTCCCTTCCACATTCTGGTCATCTTCCTTTTGATGAAGGATTACACCAGTAATCCTTTAAAATCATGGTATCAGGAAGAGAAACAATTCCTCCTGTGTGGTCTGATGCCACACAGACTACAGCAGATCCTTTGTTCCAGATGCTAGGCTTCTGTTAACACTGACTAATATTGTATTTGCTTTTTTGGTGGTTTGGTGCCAAGGACCAGGTCATCATAGCCTTCTTGCAAGAACTCTAATCCCAGTTTTTAGGAAATAAGGGTTTCTAGGAACAGATCTAGGATGGTGAGGATGGTGAAACAGTGGTCCCAACTGACCCCAGAGAACTTGGGATCTGCCTTCTTTCGCCTCTCCCAAGGGTAAAACTTAAATTTATCCAGGTGATGTGGCATTTCTTACCGTCATAAATTAAGGGTCTTAAGTGAAGGACAGCTCTAACACTGACACTGGGGATTGGACCAAAAGGAAAATAACAAACCTTTCTACTAAGGGGTTTGTGGAAATAAACCTAAGAGGACCCAGGCTGCCCTATTGGCACCAGGCTAGTGTCAGAAATCACTGAATGGTATCATCGGACAATGCGTTCCAACTAATGCTACAGGTAAAAGTTGACCCAGGTGCTGAGCTTGCCCTGGTAAAAATATGGACACTTGTTCACCCCTTTACCCAAAATTAAAGCTCCATCCATCTCCAGTTTGCCTCTACATAGCAACCTTAATTCATGCTGTGCCTCATTAGTGCTTGAATGCTTTGCCTGACACCCAGTGCCCTGAGCCTCACTATGAACAGAGTCCTGTATGCAGTTTTGGGCTCATTTCAACTTTGCAGCCAATTGAAACCTGAACGTTTTTTTCCTAAAAATTGATGTTAACCATATATAAGTTGGGCTGCTGGGTTTTAAAGTCTAAATTCGTACTTATCCCTATTAAGTGTTATCTGCTTCATTCCAGCTTGTCTAGTTTTGATTCTGCCTTGTCGTGCATTATTTATTACCTCTCGTTGTGTGTCATCTGAAATTTGATAAGTATGCCTTCTGTCTCCTCTAAGCAGTTGTCAGAAAGTGTTAGACTGTGTATATTGGTGAAGAGAATAATAAAAACACCCACTACAGTAAATTATAGTTTACATGCTTTCCTGCCTGAGCAACGAAGGACTGTTTTTAGGAAAATGGATTTTGTTGACCCTAGTATATTTACAAATTCATTTTCCCAACAAATACTAGTATTTATTGAAAATTCCCAAAATATTAACACCATGTTATGCATTTCAGAATCATACAGAAGCATAAAAACATGATCCTTGACCTTGATGAGCTCACAGTCTCACTGGAAAAACAAGACATCCAAAATTGGAGCTATGATATGATAAGAGGCAGAGGCAAGCAAATGCTACAGGAAGCTGAGGGAAAGAGATATCACTGCAGCAGATGGGAATGGAATAGAACTGCTTGGAGGCAATTGGACTTTATTTAGTCATTGAATAATTTTTTGGATGTAAATAATTGAGAATTCTAATGAACAGTATGTGCTAAAGCTAGGCACAATAGATAGATCAGCTCAACTCACATATGTATCAGATAAGGTAACTCTAGCTGCTATAACAAAACAACTCCAACATATGATGGCACAAAGTTGATAGAAGAGTATCTCTTGTTCACTTGAAGTCTAACACATGTATTCCTGATTGTTGCCTCACTCTTCTCCAAGCAACATTCAGGGTTCTAACCTTCTTCCATTTTGTGGCTCCAGCTCTTCAAAATTTGGCACTATGCTCACCATGCTCACTTTCCTCAAGCAGAAAGAATGGGAAAGAACATATAGCACCATGTGAGAGACTTAATGGGCCAGGCCAGGAAGTGATGCACATCACCTTGCTCACATCCCTCTGCTGGAACTTGATGACATAGCTACAATAACCACAGGGAAGGTCTGGAAAATATAGCCTCTGTGGGCCCAGAAAGAAGATGAAACAGGTTGGGAAAATAGCTGATTTCTTCCCCACAATACAATGGGGAAATAAAGGTAGATAGGTGGGCTGAGCCATGGAGAGACACCTGCTATGGAGAATGAGTGTAGATTCTGGAGCCAGACTATAAACTTGGTTCTTCTACTTTATTATTGTACTAGAGGCCTGGTGCACGAAAATTCATGCACTCGGGGGGAGGATGAAGAGAGGGGGACCCTCAGCCCAGCCTGCACCCTCTCACAATCTGGGAACCCTCAGGTAGGGTCCCTAGGCATGGCCTGAGATCAGGGCCTATCAGGGCTTTCCTTCCCCCCAGCTGCAGGCAGCTGGCCCCACCCCCGCCTCTGCCACTGCTTGCCATCTGTGCAGTGCTGCCCCCCCTCCCCTGTCACTGATGGCCTCCCTCTGCAGACAACAAGCATGGGATGTGATGGCTTGGCTGGCTTGGGCCTCCCTCTTTCTTTTCTGGGGGGTGGGACCACCCCTGCGAGGGGCCATCTGCCTACCTGTTCACCCCTAACTACTTGCCTGCCTACCTGATCACACCTAACCTCTGCCTGCCTACCTGATCACCCCTAACTGCTTGCTGGGGGGCGGGGCCGGCTGTCTGCCTACCTGACCACTTCTAACTGCTTGGCTTGCCTACCTAATTGCCCTAACCACTCTGCCTGCCTTCCTGATCGCTCCTAACCACTTGTTTGGGGGCAAAGCCAGCCAGGGGAGGGGCTGTGGTGGTTCTGGTCTCTGGTCATTCCAGTTGTTACGCTTATGGTGGCTGGCCTTTTATTATATAGGACTAGGGGCCCGGTGCACAAAAAAAATATTTGTGCACTCCAGGGGGTCCCTCAGCCCAGCTTGTGCCCTCTCGCAGTCTGGGACCCCTCGGGGGATGTCCACCTTCTGGCATGCCTGGCCAGCCTAGGTGAGGGGCTGATGGCTAATTGCAGGCTGGCCAAGCCCCCCCAGTGGGGACCCTCACCGCGTGGGGGTGTGGCCAGCCTGGGTGAGGGGCTGAGGGCTGTTTTCAGACTGCCTACAGCTCCCATTGACCCAAGGTCCCAGCGAGACTGGCTGGAATCAGGTTTCTGGGGTTTATTTATCTTCTATAATTGAAACTTTGTTACCTTGAGTGGAGGCCTAGGCAGGTACGAAGCCTCCTGTTTGCTTCAGCTCCATGGCTTTTATAATTGAAACATTGTTCCCGTGAGCAAAGGCCCAGCCAGCCTAGGCAGGCAGTTGCAACGGAAGCCTCCTGTTTGCTCTAGCTCCGTGGCTGCCGGCCTCCATCTTGGCTGGGTTAATTTGCATACAGCTGCTCTGATTAGCTGGGGGCATGGCTTGGCTGGTGGGTGTGGCTTTAGGTATCTCAGAGTGATGGTTAATTTGCATATTACTCTTTTATTATGTTAGACTAGAGGCCCAGTGCACAAAATTCATGCACTGGTTGGGGGTATCTCTCAGCCTGGCCTGCACTCTCTCACAATTTGGGACCCCTTGGGGGATGTCCAACTGTCCAATTGCCAGTTTAGGCCCAATCCTACACCAGCAGTCGGACATCCCTCTCACAATCTAGGACCACTGACTCCTAACTACTCACCTGTCTGCCTGTCTGATCGCCCCTAACTACTCTGCCTGCCTGCCTGATTGCCCCTAACCATTCACCTGCCAGATTGGTCGCTCCTAACCACTCGCCTGACTGCCTGATCACCTCTAACTGCTTGTCTGCCTGCCTGATCACCCCTAACCACCTCTACTTGCCTGCCTCATTGCCCCTAACTACCTCTGCCTGCCTGCCTGATCACCCCTAACCACTCTGCCTGCCTGCCTCATTGTCCCTAACCACTCTGCCTGCCTGTATGAGTGCCCCTAACTACTTGCCTGCCTGCCTGATCACCCCTAACCGCCTCTGCCTCAGCCCCACCACCACAGCTTCATCCAGAAGGATGTCTGGAATGATGTCTGGAAGATCATTGGACCAGTCTAATTAGCATATTACGCTTTTATTATTATAGATTATCTTAGACAGGTCACATAACAGCTCTTTGACTCAGTCTCATCTCATCTGTAAAATGGGAAACAATGAACCATTATCATTGAATAATCATAAATGTTAAATCAATAACTTAAAATGCTGAGAAAAGTGCTTATAATAGTCCTTAGCACCTAGTAAGTATTACTATCCCTTGGCAGATTTGAACAGAAGGCTCTGAACATGACTTCCTACCAAAGGCCAAACTACATATCCACATCTACTGAATTATCAGAGTCATACAGGTATCCTAATGCTTTCCTACAGAACCTGTGGGCTTCCTACATTTTATAATAGATTCAATCCATGTTTATTGAACCCTTGCTACAAGTGAGGTACTGTGCTAGGCACTGGGGATATAATTGTGAATGACAATGTGGGGCTTAGGGTCAACTTACTCCTTCTGTTCTTCCACACATGTCAAGACCTTTGTGAGTAATTCCCTGTTTAATTCCCTCTATTTGAAATACCTAGAGCTGCTTCTATTTTCCTGGCTGAACACTGATTGATAGAGAGGCAGTTTTTCTTTTTCATTGGTAATATTGCTGGTACCTACATTGGAAGTCAATTTTAGATAACAATTATTTCAAGTTTTAAGAAACATTCCTGTCTCATTCCTTTCTTATTCAATGTCTAGCAAATACAAGATTTACTTTTATTGGTGTTTGGGTGGAATCCTGAAGGAGAATGAGGACTCAAGGGCTCGTCCATCCCAAGGGCTAGAAGTACTGGGTCAATAAGCATCACAAGTCTGCAATATGACACTAAGTTCTAACTGTTCCCACATGAGAATCATTAAATTTGATACAAAAGCCTTTACTGTGACAGAAGTGCATTACATCCAAGGAGTGAGTGACGTTTGATCAAATGAGCAAGCATTGGGTTATAGACAAGAAGATGGTTGGCTTCAGGAGAGCCAGGGCTCTGGTTCCTAAAGTTAAGATATATAAACTGCTAACCTCAGTTTTTTCAATTTTCATCTGGAAATTTATTCATCAAACAAATAATTCCCAAGTACCTGCAATGTGTATGGTTGAGGACTACATAAAAGCAGTGAATAAGGCATTATGTACCCGACTTTGCCTCCTGGCCTTCCTGCATTCGAGTTGTGTGAAGATGGTGTGCCCCAGATCCATGATACTCCATTTTCTGTCTTGCTCTAAGCCCTGGAGGACTGACCTTCATGGACTGTTTCACCTGTGATCCCGTTAGTATTGGTTTTGGCCAATGGGAGACACTTGCAAGAGATTGGAGGGCTAGAGGAGAGAGAGGTCAACATATTAATTCCTCTCACTCCCTTCCTGCTTTTTCATGGTTCTAGCAACACCTACATCCTTCTATAACTACAGCCTCCTGCATGCCCCTACTGGGGATTGAGCCCACAATCTGGCATGTTCCTTGACCAGAAATCTAACCAGCAACCTCTTGGTCCATGGGATGACGCTCAGTCCACTGAGTCACACCAGCCAGGCTCAGCTAAGAATTTTGAAGAAAATGTTTAATGAAGTATATACTTTTAGAGGTATAGACAGGATAAAGCAAACCAACAAAGGGTGTTGGGGCACCAAGGGACTAGCAAAAACAGGAAGCCATTACCACTCCTAGATGTAGATAATTCAAAGAACATCATCAAACAGTTCAAGCTGAGGTGTAGAAAATTGGCCACTTCTTTCCAGAGAATGAAAGTCAGGAATTCTAGCTTTACTGCTTTCAATAACATCTTTACATCAAACATGTACTTGATGGCTGTTATGTCAGATCCATCTATCTCTGCAGTTACTCATCAACATTTGGAATGCCAGCATTGGCAATGCCAGGAAACACTTTGAGAAGCTGGTAAGAGTGGATGGCCCCATTCACACACAGTCTCCTTGTGCACTAAATATTGCCAACTGCTCTTTCTGAAAGTGTTGAGTTGACTTTTTTCTGCATCTTTTAAAAATATTCATAATATCGTGGGCTTTGAAATATGTGCTACTTATTTCCATGTAGGTAATTACCAAACCAAGCTAGGAGCTGGAATCACTAAACAGGGATTACCAAACAGGCATGTACCCTTGACTAGAATTGAACCCAGGACCATTCAGTCCTCAGGCTGTCATCTATCCACTGAGCCAAACCAGCTAGGGCAAGAAAAAATACCTTTTTTTTTTTTTTAAAGAAAATAATTCTTAGCTGAATATGCCATTTGTTTTTACCAGGGGTCTTATTTGGATCAATTGAATTTATGTGTAAAGTAGGAGTTCCAATACCTTCCTCTCTGAGTTGTGTTGAGGCTGAAATGTGACAGCATGTACAAAAGGTCTTTCCATTGCCCCTGGCACCAGGAAGCATTCGATTAATGATTACCACTAATATTAAAAGCTATTGTAAGTTTAGTGCCAAGCCCTATGATGAGTAAGTACCAAAGTTTCCACCTGCCTGTGTGTAAAATGCCCATTTCATTCACTCAAAATATACTCAAGTTCTTCAAATGAGATAAAGTACCTGCCTCAGTAATGGACACACTATAAGCGCTCAATAAGTGCTCTTAGCTCTTCAGAGCTCAGCCTTCTCTTGCCACACTGTTCCAAACAAGCAACATTTCTCTTGTTAGAATTTCTGTAACACTTTCTGTATTCTTCTCTTATGCTGCTTATTACTTTCTCTAAGCAGCGTAATAACCCATTGATTCCAGAGTCATCAATTTCATTACAACCACATTAGGGGCTAACGAGATCATCAAAGTATATGGGAAAGTACAAAGAACTGTACAAATGTATTGAGTTTGAATGGCAAGTCTGTGATAGATTATGATGCTGTGCAGAGGTTAGTGTAGATCTAAATTGTTAAAATCTTCACCTGAACATGTTTTTATTGATTTTAGAGAAGAGAAAGAGAAAGAGAGAAAGAAACATCAATGTGAGAAACATTGATCAATGGCCTCCCTTACACATTCCAATTGGGGATCAAACCTGCAATCTTTGGTACAGGATGATGCTCCAACCAATCGAGCCACCTGGTCAGGGTGCCCTGAATTTTTATAATTCTATCTTTCTTTTTTTTTTTTTCAATTTCTCAGAACTTTTTGCAACATTATCTTTCCACAAGTATTTTTAACAAAATTTTCTTTTCCAAACATATGTTTGTAGAGGAAGAAATAGACGAAGAGAAGAGCCCTTTCAGATTTTAAATAGTCTAAATGAATAAAAGAAAAACGTTCTTTACAGTGGAAATATATATATATATATATATATATATATATATATATATGCACACACACACATGCACACACACAAAGCATGAATTCCACAGCGCTGATTAGCCTCCTTCATTTTGCTTATGAAATCAAGTCTCTTCATTTCCTTATGAAAAACAATGAAATGTCAGTTTTGCAATACCAGGGGATTTTCATGTTTGCTTTTGTGGTATCAATCCACAATTGTTTTAACATTGCATTAGAAACACATGTTCCAGGCATCCTCCTTCCTGCTTTCCTCTTTTGCATCAGTGGCATTGCTCTCTCCTGCTCGGTTTCATTGCTTTTAAATGTTGGTGTTTCCCAGAGTTCCCTGGCCTCACTGTCCCTTCCTCCAGCATTACACGCTCCCTCCTGTGAGGGAGCTAATCTGGGCCCAGGACTTCAAACACCATGTCAATCCTAACAATGCCCACATCTTCATTTCTGGTCCCGTGCTCTTTGCTGAGTTTCAGGACAGCTTAGAGGACATCCCTGTTTGTCTGTCCCACAGGAACTTCAAAGTCAACATGTGCAAAGCTACATTAACTGTGTTGTGCCCAGAACTGCTCCTTCTCCCCTTCCGTTCTCTCTTCTATTCACGCAGAGAATTGCTCAAGCCAGTAATCGAAGTATTATCCTTAATTTCACATTCTCCTTTGTCTCCACATTTAATCACTCATCAAGTTCTGACAGGTTAACCTTCTTCAAATGACTCAAATCCCTCCGTGTCTCTTCACCCACTCTGCCACCACCTAGTCTGGAATATAATTAGTGGCCTCCTGGATTATTGCAACAGCCCTCCTATCCAGAGCAGTTTTCCTAGACTGCAAATATGACCATGTCACTTCCTTGTTAAATCCTCCAGTGGCTTCTCAGTACCCTCAGAATGAAGTCGAAATGTCTTACCATGGCTCACAAGAATCCCTTTCCCATCCTCGTTCTGGTCACCTCCCCATTCTTTGCTCATGCTGTTCTATAAACTTGAATGTGGTTGACCTGTCCCTCATCCTCCTTTAAGACTCAATGAGGCATCACTCCTTCCAAGAAGCCTTCTCCAGCCCCCAGCATGGATGTGACAAATCTGTATACCTGTTTACCCTCATCACACAGTGCTGCATTATTTACTAGTCTGAGGAGCAGACATGTTTTATTGCTGAATCCTCAATCCTGGTATTCAGAGAATGGCCTAAAGCAATGGATGGCATTCACCACTCCCTACTTTCATCATCCCACCTTCGTAAGAATGGGTTTCAGTTCTTACAAAATAAGAGGATTATACCAAGCCCCCTTCCAGCTCCAAGAGTCTATGATTCTTTTGTTCTAAATGCCTGTTAATTGCCTTGGGATAGTGGAGAGTTCATAGTCCTGGCACTGTCCCAGCTGAGTGACCAAGCACAACTTGCTTAACCTTTCTGAGCTTCAGACCTTCGTATGTAAAATGGGAATAGTGATCCCAATCTTAGATGAATATGGAGAGGAAAAAATAAAATTAAACAAGTGAAACATGATTTCCCTATCCTTCCTAATAGTTATGATAGTCAGTATTTAGATAGGCTTTTGTTCAAATCCTAACTCCACCACTTATTCTTGTACAATCTTGGTTGGTCAGTTTTATACACAGAGCTTTGAATTTCTTCATTTGTGAACTAAAGATGGCACCTACCTTATCTACATGTATAAAAGCCTAAGTGACCACTTGGCCATTCAACCAGTAGCTATCACACGCACTGACTACCAGGGGGCAGATGCTCAATGCTCAGGCATGGAAACATGGAACAGACTGATGAATCTCAGAGAGAAGTGGGCTGAGGGGCGAGCAGGAAGAGATTAACCAAAGATCTTATATGCATACTAGAGGCTCAGTGTACGATTTCAAGCACCGGTGGGGTCCCTCAGCCTGGCCTGCAGGGATCAGGCCAAAACCAGCAGTCTAACGTTCCTTAGGGGTCCCAGATTGCGAGAGGGCACAGGCCAGGGTGAGGGATCCCACCAGTGCAGGAATCCATGCACTAGGCCTCTAGTATGTTATAAGGATGAATGAGATGATCCACATAAAGCTTTATCACATATGAATCAAATAAACAATAAATATTTCCGGCTTCTGTGATGATGGTAACATTATTTTCCTCAGTAATACTTTACTTTTCTCACTCTTTGTTCCAGTTATGTATTGTTGCATAATAAACTGCCCGGAAACTTGGTGGCTTAAAACAATCATTTTATTTCGCCGATAACTTGTGGATCAGGAATCTAGGAAGGGCTTGCCTACAGGGTTATCTCTGATCCATGAGAAATTGGTTGAAGCAGCTGGGTGGAGGATTCACTTCCAAGATGACTTCCTCACTCCCATGTCTTGTGCCTCAATGTTCTGTAGCCTCTCTCTCTCCACACGAGTCTCTTCCTCCAGGGCCCCACATGTGGCTTGAACTTCTCATAACGTGGTGGTCTCAGAGTAGTCTGGTGGTTGGCTTCCCAGAGATGAGGTGTGGAAGCTGCCAGGCCATGTAAGGGCTGCACACAGAACCAGCTCAACATCTCTGTTGCCATCGTGGATTGGTAAACGCAGTCACAGGCCTGTCCAGTCTCAAAGAGAGAGGAAACAGACACCCTGTAATGAAAAGAGCGCCCATCATTAATCAGCCACACGCTCACACTCCAAGTTCTGTTATTATTCCAGGATGGTAGTTCTATAGCTCTTTCAGAAAATTTACCTTCCATTTCTGAGGTTTTGCTAACTTTTTCTGAGTTAAAATCAGGGCCCATTCATGTAGACCTATTTATACAACTAGCACCATTTACTGACCAGTGTGAGGCTCTAGTGCTGTCTAGGGGGAAAAGAGATATAAAACAAATAATCCTATAATTAAATACTTATAACTCAGTGCTATAAAGGAAAAGAACTGGATACCCTGTGCATATGTAATAACAGAAGCTCCATATGTTGGGTAGATCAAGGAAGGCCTCCTGAGGAGGTGACTTTTGAGCTGAGACTTATAGGATGGGTAGGTATCAACTAAAATTGGAGAGGACATTCCAAACCAAGGAAATATGTGAGCAGAGGCAAAAGGTGAGAGGGAGCTTAATGTCTATGAGGAAATTACAAAAAAATAATAATAATGTGCTGCAGCTGGAAAGTGGGTGATATTGTGAAACTTGTTTTAAAAGTGAGAACACTAAGAGTCAGAGCCCTGCGGAGAGCCTATATAAGGTCAGGGCTGCACCAAGCATGCCGCCCTAGATGGGCAGTTTGCTAATGATAAGCCACCTGCCCTCGGCCTCTTCCACGGCTTCTTACAACTGGAAGAGCTACCGCTACAAACCTAAAGCTGCCTCACTGAGAGTCATCTAGACTCAGATAAATCACCCTAAGAAAACATTATCTGCAGAAAATATAACAGATTCTGGATAAAAGTGTAGTTTAAATGTAAATCAAGACTAAGTCCTGCCAAGATTATCTAACTCTTTAAAAATGATATGTGATTCACACTACTATCTCCATGATATATATTTTAACTTTTATGTGACAGCTAGAGGAAAACGGTAATTTGTGTTCCTATAGATCACATAAGTAGCTACTTACTAGATTTTCCAGAATTCATTTAAACACCTCAGCAAATCAGTATATGCATTAATGTAAAACACTGCACAGATGATCTATAATTTACTGGTATAGAAAATTTTATGCTTTTATGCCTTAGTAATATATGGGCTACAGTGTTCTGTTCAGTTCTTAAGTTATTTTAATGTATTTATTATCATTGAAAAATTAACTATGCCATCTGCCAATTCAAACATGAAAAAATATATAAAGGTCTATACAGAAAGACATTTTTTAAAATATAGAAAGAAAAAAGGAAGAAGATTGCCTTGGAAAACAATTATTTTTTCCCTGTGGGAATGCTATGATAGAGACATTATTTTAGGGAGAAAAAGCACATAAGTAGTATAAAGTAGGTCCTTCCACCTATGCATGATTTTACTTTCCACAGTTTTAGTTACCAGGAGTCAACAGTCCAAAAAATGAAATGGAAATTACAGAAATTGAAAAAATTCGTTTTAAATTATGAGCCATTCTGTGTGGTGAAATTTCGTACCAGCTATGTCCTGCCCCAGAAGTGAATTGTCCCTTTGCTCAGTGTAACCACAATGTATAGAGGCTCCTCACCCATTACTCACTTAATAATGGTCTTGATTATCAGATCAGTTATCAGAGAGAGAGAGAGATCACATAACTTTCATCACAGTATATTGTTATAATTGTTTCATTGTATTATTGTTGTTGCTAATCTCTTCCTGTTTCTAATTTGTAAATTAAACTTTTTCATAGGTATATTATGTTTAGGGAAAAAACAAACAGTGTTATCTACAATTTCATGCATCCACTGGGGCTCTTAAAACGTATCCACCACATAAAAGTGGGGCTACTATATAGGAAAATCAGAGGTTCACTTTTATAGAAAATCCATGAGTTCCCACAAAAGACCATACAATGCATCTTTAAGAAGAAATAAAGAAGTTTCAACTTTAATTTGCTTTTTGCCAAGAACTCTTTCTGACATGGTAATTAAAATTAGGGATTACCTTTTCAGTTGTATCTTTACTTTTGTGACTTATTTAATATTTTGTGAGCTTTAGAATATTGTCTGCTTCATTGGAACATCATTCTGATCCTCCTCAGAAATTATCATTGACTGATAAGGTGGGGGTTCTGGGAAAGAAGCTAGGCATTTTCAGGAAAGACTGATGGATGTCAACTGATGAAGAACGGGCTGTTAACATTTTTGGGAATAGTCCTCAGGACCTTATACCACTCTATAATAATGTATTCTGTATAATTTTATGTTACTTTATAATTAGTCCAAGAAATGCAATAAAAGTAATACACCCTGTAAAAGGCATTATATTCCCATTGCCTTTGAAAGCTTAAACATAATTTTTGTTTTACTTTAATTTGTATCTTACTTTAAAAGATACATGGCTCAGTGGTTGAGCATCAACTTCTGAACAAGAAGGTCACAGTTCGATTTCCTGTCAGGGCACATACCTGGGTTGTGGGCTTGATCCCCAGTAAGGAGCGCACAAGAGGCAGCCAATCAATGATTCTCTCTCATTGTTTTATTTATTTATTTATTTATTTATTTATTTATTTATTTATTT
>PVJC01033186.1:0-19509 GCA_004026665.1 Murina feae | reverse complement strand
AGGTCTGGTAAAATATCTTTCCCAAAGCCTTGAATTTACCTCTGTCAGGAGTCTTCTTTCTTCTCCAGCTGCAAGCTGTCTCCCAGCTCGATCTCCACTGCCAATTCGGTCTGGAAGCTACTCGTTTCAGCTGCTTTCCCTATCTGCTCTGGGACAAGGCACTGTATACGTCTGCCTAAACCGCCGCCATTTTTTCTCCGCCACAAGTGATTTGTTTGTAGCAAAATATAATTACTAATTATAACTATCTCCACACAAACATTTTACTCAAATATATAACTCTCTTCTCTCCTCCAGAATACAATAAAGTGTTTTTATCATGACAACTAGTATCATTTTAATTAATAAAATTAATTTTACTGGTTATGAAAGTAATATATACAAAGTGTATGAAAAAGGAGGAACATTGGGAGAAAAAACTAATAGAAAACAGCAACATCAACCACTATTAACATTTTATCACCATTTAGTCTTCCATACATTTTCTGTTTTTCATATCTGAGAGCATAATTTCATATATTCAGGACAAATGGACAAAGGCAAGCCATCAGCTATCAGAAAAAACTTGAACTAACAATGGTCAGCCCTGTAGAGACGACGTAAATAGAGGAGGAAAGATTTTTCTCGTCTTGATGTAATCACCTCTAAACAATTTTTATTTCTTACTAAGAAAAAATGAAACTCAGTAATAAAACTATATAATGGGGAATGAACAAGGGAAAGTCTGTTCTCTTTATACTTAACCTTGTTAATAATATTCTTATAGTCCTACATTTACATGGAATTGCAGAAGTTGAGAGATTGTTTTATTCAGTCTCTATACTTCAGATGAGGAAATTAAGGCCAAGAGAAGTTAAATGACTTGACAACAAAATCACATCTCTAATACCTCTGACCCATATGCTACAGGTTAATTTTAATTCATTTTGAATAAAGACAAGGCATGTGCATTTTATTGATCTACTTTGACATTAGTCCAGAGGTGGCATAAACAATATTATCAATTATTAAGAGCTTTTCCCAACAGATTAATTCAAAGTATTTGTTCTTTGTTATTCTCTTTCATAATGTTCTGTTCTTTCCCTTGATAGCACTTATCACAAATTTTAATTACACATTTATTCGTGCTTATTTATTGTTTTCGCCCCCATCAGACTCCAATTCCTCATGTGTTCTTAGTGTGATCTGTTCTCCATTACAAACCTAGTGCCTAGCACAGTGCCTGGTGTATAAAAGAGCCCAACAACATACAGTCAGAAGGGTGTGAAGTTGTTTACTGTGGTTTCTCTTTGTTGATTGTCCTTTCATGGGCATTCAAATTACCTCAACTTATTGAACACTTACTATGTTTTAGAATTTAGACAACGTCAGAAGCACATCATATATGTATATGTACTTTAATCTCATAAGTTAGCTATATTACTATCTCTTTTGTACAAATAAAAAAGACTGAGCCTGGAAAAGGTTAGTTAAATGTCAAAAGGTCAAAAACCCAGCAAGTGGCAGACATAGGGTTTATTCCCAGGTTTAATTACAGTGTCTAAATTCTAGACCCTTATGCTGTCTGGCTTCTAATATCCTAGCTTCAGTTGATGTTCAAGATTCAGTAATTTTATATTGAGGGAAATAGCATTGCTTTACCCTCAATATAAAATTTTCTGGGATTCTGGGTTAAGATACCAGTTTGAACATATGCATCTAATTTTGTTCCCTCTCCAAACCCTAGTAAAATGACAGTAGAAAGAGTTTCTAAGGCATAAAGCCACAAGGATGAGGAGGATTAAGAGGAGGAAGTAACATAAATTTGGAAGTTGTAAAGCAAAAAGATGAGTGCAACTGATTTAGCAAAGCTAAGAAAGCTGAGTCCTAAAGTGGTAGTAGGGAAAGCCAAGAGCTAATGTGATTTATACTGTACAGGTTGTTGGCAGTGGGGATGCAGAGCGGAGTAGCTAAAATAAGGAGAATTGGTTGAGAGCTTTTAACGACATGGTTAGGTCCCAAGATCTCATTCTCCCCCCAACTAAGGCACAGCTAACAACTGACCTTCCCTCTCCTAAACAGCACCCTGGAGTTTATTCCCTGGAGAGTCTCTGGACTGGGAAACACAGGCACAGTTAAAGGCAGAAGTAGCCTATCAACAGGGGGATTTGAAGGAATGTACATCTGGATGATGAATCCATCTCCCATCTAATCACTCTTCCCCCACTCCAGTTCCAGAAGAGTGGAAGCTAAGCCTTCACTTGAAGCTCCAGGAAGAAGATTGGAAGAGCCTTCTTGAGGACTCAAGAAGGAACAAGGGGAAAGGATACTGACATTGGAATTCCCCAGTGAAGAGGTTCCAATGGCTCATCTTACAGAGAAGTGCACAATCAGCAAGCCTCGCTCCTGTTCTCAGAGAGTCTTGGCAGTTTTTAGTCCTACCTACTTAAGTATTAGCAGAAAATGTGAAAGAGTCCAAAATAAATAGAAGAAAAGCACTCAAAGGAAACAAATTATACAAGAAGAAAGAAACATACAAAGAAGAAATTAGATCTTTTCCAACTTATCAGCAACACTGGAAGCTAGAAAGGAATGGAGAAAATTCCTCAGAATTCTTAAGGAAATCTATATCCAACTGAGAATTCTATCCCTGGTCCACTGTCAAACAGGTGAAAAGATAAGATTAAGATATTTTTGGACATGGTCTATTTCAAACAATTCACCTCCCATAATTCAGCCCCAGATGATGTGCTTCACCAAAATGAGGGGGTTACCTATAAAAGAAGACATGGGGTCCAAGAAACAGGAGAGCCCAAGGGAATATCAAGATAATAGTGAATGGGCCCTATCCGGTTTGGCTCAGTGGATAGAATGTCGACCTGTGGACTCAAGGGTCCCAAGTTCGATTCCAGTCAAGGGCATGTACCTTGCTTGGTTTCGGGCACATCCCCAGTGGGAAGTGTGCAGGAGGTAGCTGATCAATGTTTCTCTCTCATCGATGTTTCTAACTCTCTATCCCTCTGCCTTCCTCTCTGTAAAAAAATCAATAAAATGTATTTTTTTAAAAAAGATAATAGTGAATGGATTATCACCTCAAAGTCACGTCTGTGAACCTGGAATAAAGGGCAATCAGTCCACAATGGAGGAGGTCAGACGGCCATAAAAGATGCCTTCAGTAAAACACAAACCACTAGGTAACCTGATGACTCTGAACATCTTGGGAGGAGTTTAAAGAATCAGCAAAGTTTGGGGTTAAATAAGTGATAAGTATTAGGAAAAAAAACAGGCAAATAAACAAAAAGATGACAATTTTTACTCCATGGAAAAAAATTAAATTTGGAACAGAAAATCAAAAGTAGTTACAGTTTATTATATGACTCAACTAGACGTAGCATTTTCATAATCCTAATGTAAACTGTGAATATTGGGCTAATAAAATAAAATATAAATCAATGGGGATACCGAGGAAAGACTAGTAAGTAAGACCTGCTGCGGTTGGGTGGCTCAGCTGGCTGTGGTGTTGTTCCGTACACCAAAAGGTTTCGAGCTAGATTCTCGGTCATGACACAAACGCAGGTCGTAGGTTCTGTCTCCTGTCGGGACATGCATGGAAAGCAACTGATTTATGTTTTTATCTCACTTTTTTTTTCTCTCTCTCTCACTCCCTCTCTAAAAATCAATAAATATTTATCCTTTGGGTGAGGATAGAAAGAGGGAGAGAGAAATAAGTTCTTTCTACCACAGTGAGAGGTCAATATATTGCTTAAAACTGAAAATTCAAGTAGTAATACAAGCACATTGTTTAAAAACATGTAAGTAAACATGAAATGAATCAGCAAAAAGATGAAGATGTTGACTGCCAGGGGGAGGAGAATTCTAGGACTGTTGTGGTGTCTTGCACAACTATTTACTTTATTGCATATATAAATTTAAAACTTGAAACCAACAAAAAGACTTTTAATATAAGTAAATGTTTTTAAATGGAAAAATACCTCTCTCTCTCTCTCTCTCTCTCTCTCTCTCTCTCTCTCTCTCTCTCTCTCTCTCCCCCTTTCATTATAAGCCTTATGCCAGCCCCTCCAGCCAGTCACCTGGAGGAGAGGGACTGTTTTAAAGATGAAGTTGACTTTCTCTGGTAAATCAATAGAACTCAATTAGACAGCAAAGAATATGATTTTATTTCCAGTACTTTAAATAAATGGGTTCAAAACTTGCTGAAAATGGAAGTTGTAGTTTTATCATGAAATGATCTCTTTTTCACCCTTGTGTAACCCTGTATTTCTTTCTGCTGATCTTCTCCATAAAATCTCTGCATAGAGCTACATGTTGATTTATGAAACTTCTTCCAGCCTTTATTTCAATTATATTTTTTATCTTGTTATTTCCCTTGGCAGATCCCTGTGTTAATATTTGACCCTGGGAAAGATGTTAGGCCAAAAAAAGTCCTCAGTTGTTCTGTCAGTGGCCTGAAACAGAGGGTGAGGCCGGTCGGTGCCTTGGGGAACTCAGATTACATTTCCAAGGCGTTCTCATGTAACAGCTGTGTGCCTTTGATCAAAATACTGAGAAACACAAACCCTCACGTCCTTCTCTGCACAGAAACAGCCAGGACCCTGTTCTCTTGGATCAAGGAAAGGCATGCCAACTGCTCCAAAGGATGCAGTAAATGCCCACATTCCCAGAGGATCTGCAGAGAAACAGGATGACGTGGGTCAGACAGAAGGAAGATCTCTGCAGGGGTGTGGAGGGGCTCCAGGGGGGCTGTTTTCCTTTGCGTTGCTACACCCTCAGCACCTGCAACCGTGCTTGGCACAGTAGGAGTTCCATAAATATTTGCTGAGTAAATTATTCAATAAATACACCACTGCTCTATCTGGCATTACTTTACTTTTCTCAGATTAACACATTCCTGCCCATCTTTCAAGGTCCAGTTCATCTATTTCTTATACAGCTTCCTTTGACAACTCAAAGTCTTTCCTGTCTGTATAGCTGTACTTTGAACAAATTTATTTTGCTTGTTCTTATAACAGTATTGTTACATGTCTGTCCTCCCTACAAGACTTTTAATTTCTTGAGGGCTAAGGCTTTGCATCCTTGCTACTTCACATAGTGCCTGTGTATTTATTTATTCATTTGTGCAGCAGGATTTGAGTACCTGCTATGTTCCAGGCACTAGAATGTCTCTGGGAATACAGCAGTGAACAAGACATGAGCCTTCTCTGCCTCCAACTTTACATTCTACAGGATTTCAGTCAATTAAAGTAAGTGTGGTAAGTGCCAGAGTTTGTGAGTGCATTATGGTACATTATAGGAGTAAAAAGGAAATTCTGATCACACTCAAAGTTTGAGGAATCAGAAAAACAAAAACTATCTGGGGAATATATAGAAGCTACTTAGGGGGTTTGAGAACAACCACACCAAAATTACAACTAAAATACAGAATAACCATCATCCAGAACCCCTGGAAAGCTGGCTGAATGGAAGTCCTACAACCAGAAAAGTGAAGAAGGAAGCACACTGAGATTGGCAGGAGGTATAGTGGCACAGAACAGGCTGGTCTGGCACCCATGTGTGCTGCTTTTTTAATCAGGAGAGAAATCATCTCTGTGGAGGCTGCCTAGAGGAGCAAGGGGTCCCAGCTCCACATTAAACCCCAGCACAGGATCCCAGAGCTGGAAAAAGAAGTCCTTATAGGCCATAAGAATAACATGCTGTAGAAACCCGTGTGGGTTGGGGCTCAGTGCCACAGAGGCTGCTGGAGACCCAGCTGTTCCCCTTACAAGGCCAGCACCATGAACTAAACTTACAAGGTCCTGCTTCCTCTGAGGGCCAGCACCAGGGTGAGGCTTTGGGGAACACAGACACATAGAGGAGGAACTGGATTGTCTGGCATCAGGGAAGGCACTCAGGGCCTGCTTTCTCCCAGACGGATGTGCTCACACGGATCATTGTTCCTATGCTGGGACCTACCCAGTCTCAAGGCTGACTGGCAGCCATTTTTGTTTGTTCCACCCTAGTGATTCCCTAAAACCCTGCCTCATCCAATTTACAACCCCACCCAAACTTTTGCATATGAATGGCCTGTTCTTGCTCTGGCCAGAAATCTCAAGCAAACTGTAGCTAGGTCTGGGAGTCCCAAGCATATCAATCAATGCCCCAAGACCTGGCACCAGCACCAGCCTGCCTTGCTTCATAGCTGTGCCTCATCTGGGCACTTTCAAACCCAATACAAAGAGGAGGAATCTGCAGATCTCTTCGTAGCTCCTTCCAAGTGGCTCCAAGCAGTGCCTGACTTTGCACCTCCCTTGAGATCCAAGAGCCAGTGTACCCTGTAGTCAGTGTGAGACCATACCAGATTACTACTCTTCACATCCATAAGCGACACACTCAAGGCTCAGACTCAGTGAGCACCAAAGCCCCACTGAAGCAAGTCGTGCTCCATGGGGTGTCTCCTGCACAGCAGCTCTCCCACTGTAGTTGTAGCTGTTCCTCACAGCCAACTGGCCTAGAGGTCACATTCCTCCCAGTGACACCAAAAGCAACCAAGTCTTGACTACAAGACTGTGCTCACAGCTCACAAAGGGATACTCTTGGAGCTCCCAGCTCAGGTGATAGGGGAGGCTGAGCCACTGGACCCTATAGAACACCTACTACACAAGGACACTCTACCAACTCAAGGAGACATAGCAGCTCTACCTAATACATAGAAATAAACACATGGGAAGCAGCCAAAATATGGAAACAAGTAAACATGTCAAAAATAAAAGAAATAGAAGAAAGCAAACTATTGGATATAGAGTTCAAAACCATGGTTATAAGGTTACTCAAGAATCATCTAAAAATCTCCAAAAATATGGAAAAAGACCAGTCAGAAATTAAGCATACAATGATTGAAATAAAGAATAGTATACAGGAATTCAATGGTAGAGTAGAGGCTTCTGAGAATCAAATCAATGATTTGAGATATGAGGAAACAGGAAACACCCAATCAGAACAGCAAAAAAAAAAAAAAAAGAATCCAAAAATATGAAGATAGTGTAAGGAGCTTCTAAGACAACTTCAAGCATACCAACATTCACATTATAGGGGTGCCAGAAGAAGAGGGAGAGCAAGATATTGAAAACCTATTTGAAGAATTAATGACAGAAAACTCTCCCTACCTGGTGAAAGAAATAGACTTACAAGCACAGAGAATCCCAAACAAAAGGAATCCAAAGAGGACCACACCAAGACACATCATAATTAAAATGCCAAGGGCAAAGGACAAAGAGAGAATCTTAAAAGAAGCTAGAGAAAAGAGGTTAGTTACCTACAGAGGAATGCCCATATGACTGTCAGCTGATTTCTCAACAGAAACTATGCAGGCCAGAAGGGAGTGGCAAGAAATATTCAAAGTGGTGAATAGCAAGGACCTATACCAAGATTACTCTATCCAGCAAAGCTATCATTTAAAATTTGAGGCCAGCCCTGGCTGGTTTGGTTCAGTGGATAAAGCATCAGCCTGCAGACTCAAGGGTCCCAGGTTTGATTCCAGTCGATTCCAAGGGCACGTTACCTTGGTTGTGGCCACATCCCCAGTTGGGGGTGTTCAGGAGGCAGCTGATCAATGTTTCTCTCTCGTCGATGTTTCTAACTATCTCTCTCTCTCTCTTCCTCTCTGTAAAAAATCAATAAAATATATTTTTTTTTAAAAATTAGAGGTCAGATAAAGAACTTCACAGACAAGAAAAAGCTGAAGAAGTTTACTACCAAACCAGTATTATATGAACTGTTAAGGATAGTCTTTAAGAAGAGGAAGGAGAAGAAAAAGATAAAAAAATATGAACAACAAAATGGTAACAAATACATACCTATCAAAAATTAAATCTAAAAATCAAAATAAATAAATAAAAAATCTAAAGAACAGAATAAACTGGTGAATAAAATAGAATCAGAGGCATGGAAATTGAACAGACTGATGATTCTCAGAGGAAAGGGGGTAGGATGGGAAGAGATTAAACAAAGATCTTATATGCATACTAGAGGCCCAGTGCATGAATCCATGTACCAGTGGGGTCCCTCAGCATGGCCTGAGCCCTCTCATAACCCGAGACCCTTCAGGGATGTCAGACTGCCAGAAACCAGCAGTCTGACATCCCCCAAAGGATGTAGTAGTGCGCAAATCGGCAGATGGCTAGGAGGAGCCTGAGCCTGGGCCAGGCACTGCACTGCTCCTGCTCATCCCAGCCCTGCTTGGTAGCACTGCCATGGAGGCGGGAGAGGCTTGCACTGCCACAGCTGCACTCGCCAGCTGTGAGCCCAGTGTCTGGTGCCTGTTGGTCAGCTGAGCAGCGCTCCCACTGTGGGAATGCACTGACCACCAGGGGGCAGCTCCTGTGTTAAGCGTCTTCCCCCTAATGGTCAGTGCACATTGACTGGTTGTTTAGGGTTTTATATATAGAGACTAGAGGCCCGGTGCACAAAAATCTGTGCACTTGGGGGGTGGGGGGGTCCCTCAGCCTGGCCTGTGCCCTCTCACAGTATGGGAACCCTCAGGGGATGTCCACCTGCTGGCTTAGACCTGCTCCCCGGGAAATTGGACCTAAACTGGCAGTCAGACATCCCTCTGGCAGTCAGGGAGCCCTCGGGGGATGTCCACTTGCCAGTGGGGAGCAGGCCTAAGCTGCAGTCGGACATCCTTAGCACTGCTGAGGAGGGAGGAGAGGCTCACACCACCACCGCTGTACTGGCAGCCATCAGCCTGGCTTGTGGTTGAGCAGAGCTCCCCTGTGGGGGTGCACTGACCCCCAGGGGCAGATCCGCCATTAAGTATCTGCCCCATGATGGTCAGTGTGTGTCATAGTGACCAGTCATTCTCAGTGGTTCTACTGTTAGGGTCAATTTGCATATTACCCTTTTATTATATAGGATAGAGGCCTGGTGAATGGGTGGGGGCCAGCTGGTTTGCCCTGAAGTGTGTCCCGGATCAGCCTGCTGGGGTGCCTGGCCAGCCTGGGTGAGGGGCTGATGGCTGTTTACAGGCTGGCCAAGGCCCCCAGCAACCCAAGCTCACAGCGAGGCTAGCTGAAAGCAGGTATCTGGGGTTTATTTATCTCCTATAATTGAAACTTTGTTGCCTTGAGTGGAGGCCACAGCCAGCCAAGGCAGGCTGGAAGCCTCCTGCTTGTCCCAGCTCTGTGGCTGCTGGCCACCATCTTGGCTAGGTTAATTTGCTTATAGTCACTCTGATTGGCTGGTGAGTGTGGCTTAGGTGTAGTGGAGTGATTCCTAATTTGTATATTACTCTTTTATTAGATTAGATATGCCTTACTTATGGACACAGACAATAGAATGGCAAAAGACTGGGGCAGGGCAAGAACTAGATGGAGGGAAACAGTGGGGGTGGGGAGAGAGGGACAATCTGTAATAATCTCAACAATAAAGATTTAAAATAATAATATAAATAAATAAATAAATAAATAAATAAATAAATAAATGAAATTAGCTAGGAAGGATGAGAATGAGTGCTCCAGTATAGCTAATTTGGGGAATGGGAGAATGCAAAAAGAAATATAGAAAAATAAGAAAGACTAGAGGAAGGAAGAAAAGGATGAAAGGGAGAAAGGAAGAGATAGAGGAAGTGATAAAGGGAGGGAGGAGGGAATACCGCATTGCCTTGTTCAGAAGGTGACCTTACTGAGAGGCCTAAAATTGCCACTACTCCCTTTCATTTGGAGTATTTCCACAAAAGCCACAAAGCACAGGCTAATGTAGAACTGAAAAGGACCATCAATACCTGGGTCCATCCCTCTTACTCTAAAAATATAAAAACTGAGCCCCACAGAAGATAGTAATGACACTATTTTGCTTTTGTCACTCATCTTACAAAGGATTTCACCGCTCTTCAGTTCGAACCAAATAGCCCTACGAAGCAGCAGCATTATTTTTACATATCAGGAAACTAAGGCTCAAATGCAATCAGTGGTAGAGCTGGAGACCAGATTTTCTGGTGCCATATCCAATGTTCAGTCTGCCACATTTCAGCATTAGGAACAGAGCCAGCAGGAGACAACTCCTTCCAGAAGGCAAGAGCATCCTGACACCTGATACAGACCGAGCCCTGCTAATTATCACGCTGTGTCCCAATTACAAGAACACCTGTGCCGAATGACTTGGCCAATAGCCTGGAGGACACTGGAATGATTGGGGTTTACTTGGTCTTGCCTTCACTTGGTGTCAGGTTATGAGTCAACCTTGTTACAAATTAAAAGATGGTTAATTATAGTTATATAAAAATGTAAAATCTCTATAAAAGCAGGGCTCCATAAACAAAATGAAAAGATAAGCCACAGAGTAGGTGGAAATATTAACTCATATAAGAGCAAAGACATATTACCCAATTCAAGGAATTCCTGCAAGTTAATAAGAAAAAGACCTGCCCTGACCAGTTTTGGCTCAATGGATGGAGCGTTGGCCTGCAGACTGAAAGGTCCCAGATTTGATTCCAGTCAAGGGCATGTACCTTGATTGCGGGCACATCCCCAGTGGGAGGTGTGCAGGAGGCAGCTGATCGATGTTTCTCTCTCGTCGATGTTTCTGACTCTCTATCCCTCTCCCTTTCTCTCTGTCAAAAATCAATAAAATATATTTTTTTTAAAGAAAAAGACCTATAATCCAATAGAAAAAAATGGGCAAAGGATATGAATAGGCAATTTACAAAAATTAGGAAGCCCTAATGGCCAACAAACACAGAAAAAGTGCTCATTGTAAATCAAAAGCTGATTAGGAAAACAATAAAATAATCTTTCACTCCAATCTGATTTATAAAAATTTGTAAGTCTAACAATAGGAAGTGTTGGTGAAGATTGGACAATAGAGAATTCCACTTTGGGAGGGAATCAGACTATGTACAGTCAAGCTGAAAATACTCTATGGCCCAGCAATTAGTTCAATTTCTAGATTGATAGATGATGATAGATGATGATAGATACATGATAGATAGATAGATAGATAGATAGATAGATAGATAGATAGATAGATAGAATAATCACACATGGATAGAATTATGTAGGAGGTTCACTAAAGCATTGTTTGCCACCAAAATTTTAAAAAGCAAATTTCAGAATGCTATATACTATGTTACCATTTCTATAAATAAAAATAATTACATAATATTTAATACATATGCATGCACAAAAGTGTAAAAGCAAGGACTGAATACATACCAAATCTACAATAATGGTTTCCTTGAGGACATAAGAGGAGTAAGATGAAGAGAAGGCAAAATAAGAACTTTAACTTTGTTGGACCCTTTTAATTCTTAAAAAAAATTGTTTTAATCTGAATCTAAAACTTTATATAATAATTCTTTGTTTATTTCTGCATAATTATTACTTTTCAAAACATTTAAATAAGCCTTATTTTTTAAATATATTTTATTGATTTTTTTACAGAGAGGAAGGGAGAGGGATAGAGAGTTAGAAACATCGATAAGAGAGAAACATCGATCAGCTGCCTCCTGCACAACCCCTACTGGGAATGTGCCCTCAACCAAGGTACATGCCATTGATCAGAATTGAACCTGGGACTCTTGAGTCTGCAGGTCAATGCTCTATCCACTGAGCCAACCCAGTTAGGGCAAGCCTGATATTTTACATATAATTTTCAAACACTTTCTCTTCCACCCCAGAGTTAACTTTCAGTTTCCCCATCTGTTAAAGGGAGAAAAGGGAGATTAGATCACTTCTACGATTCCTTTCAGCCCTGCAATGAAATCTGGAGGACTTTCAAGGTTATAGATGAGTGACCTTTTGTTTGAATATGGTCTGGACAGGGGCTAGGAATATACTGTCAGCTGTTACTAGGGAAGAAAGCCCTTGGAACATTTTCGTAAACAATGAAAGCTTCTTTTTTGCAGTAGTCTCACTCCAGAGGCATTCCTATTTATATTTTAAGAACTGTATCTAAATTAAGCTTTCACACAAGGTTTATACAGTAATTGGTTCAGGACATTCTGGCCCATCTCTCCCCTCACTCCAAGCCCTAAGCCTTGACATGAAACTTCATTATCACTAATTCTTGTATAAAACACTAGGCTTAGAAGTTGGGCACCCATACCCCATTAAACAAAAGCAGAACTTACGATATGACAGGTCTGACAATTCCCAGCAAATCTTCAGTCTTGTGAGAAACTAAAGGAACCAGTTAAGTTCCATGGAAAGACTGGCAGAACCAAGGATTTTATAAATAGTCCAGCTGTTTCTTGTGCACACAAACCCTTCCAGAGAAATTGCCTAGAGATAAGTTTCATGCAACCAAGGCCAGGGGACCTCAGGCTGTGCCCCGTTCCTGGCAGGGCTTGATAGGCAACCTCAGGCCATGCCCCCACCTGGTGAGGCTTGACAGGGGACCTCCTGCCGTGCCCCCCACCCAGCGCTGGGCTGGGGAGCCTCAGGCCACGCTCCTTGCCCAGTGGGGCTTGACGGGAATCTCAGGCCATGCTCCACCACCCCAGTGCCAGGCCAGGGGACCTGAGGCTGTGCCCCCTGCTTGGAGGGGCTTGACAGGGTTGGGGACAGCCAGGTCTAGGTCTCCTGCATTTTGGAAGCATGTGCGGATGGTGGGCGGGCACTTGACTCTAGGTCCCACAGTGCACCCCAGACTCTGACAGAAGGGAGATTTTCATATACATTTTACTAATTTTCTTTCATCTCTGACACTTCTATTATAGAGAAAGGGCAAATAGCAATATTAAAATATTTCCTCTAATTAATTCTCTTTTAATGTGCATGAATTTCATGCACCAGGCCACTAGTCTATTATAACTAACTAGAGGCCTGGTGCACAAAATTCGTGCATGGATACAGTCTCTAGGCCTGGCCTGTAACCCAACCCATCTTCCCCAGCTGCCCTCAGCCAGTCCCACACCCCACCACCACCCACCCTCGGTTCCCCATTCACCATCAGGTGATTGGTGCCTGATGGCTGGGGGAAGGGACCGAGAAATTATTTGTCCCCACCTGCTCGCTGGCCCAGCCCCCACCAAGAGTGGCCATCAGGTGATCAGAGCCTGCCAGCTAGTGAAAGGGACCAAGAGGTGGTCAGTGCACCTCATAGTGACTGGTCTAGCAGTCATTCTGGTCATTCTGCCATTAGGGTCAATTTTCATGTTACCCTTTTATTATATAGGATAATACAAACTTTCCTAAATACCAAAAGCAATGTTTTAAATAGTAAATAAACATAGTAAATATAATACATATAATAATTATAACATTATTTTATACATGGGGGAGTTGAAAAGGAGTGATTTTCCAGGATATATAAAGTGTAAAAAGCAAGGCACCAAAGAAAATGTGTAGTGTGCTACCTTTTTTGTTACAAGAGAGAGAAAAGAAACATATGTGTATCTATTTTTGCAAAAAGAATACAGGAAACATAACAAAAACTGAAATTGATTACCCATAAGGAGTGGGGAGAGATTACATGAATTGACTAGGAAGAGGAGTGATGCCTCGCTGAAGGACAGTATTTCCTTTTGGAAGCATATTCGTATTCTACATATTCAAATAATGAAGTTAAATCCGCAAGAACAGAGGAGCCCTAAAACTGACTATAAACAGAAACAAATGAACCCAATTGTATTTCAAATGAGAGAGAGAGAGAAGGAGAGAGAGAGGGAGAATGGCAAACAAATCCTGAACTCATTCTTTTTCATAGTTTGTTTTTCAGAATGGTATGAATACAACAATTTTGTATCTATTTTATATTCGCTATAGGATTCAGTAAATGTAATGTGTCTGAGGAAGCCGAAGTTCTCACTGTGGAAGAAAGGAGTTACGACTATGGAATGGGCAAAGGGAAGACCCCTGTGGTGTTGAATTGTCATTGGAGGTGTACGCATGAACTCAGGATGTCTAAAACACCCCAGCAGTGATGAGCACTCCTCGTGCCCAGATCTTGGGTTATAGAAGTGGCAACACCAAATTAGAGGGGGCAATGGTGTTGGGAAAAAAAGACCCTTTTTTAATACCATTTTTGGCTTTTTTATGGAAAACAATGTTCACACAATTAATCAAGGTAAATTTCAGATGTATTAACTATAGGTGAAGGATAAATCTATAAAACAAATAAAAAGTGTAAGAAACTTCTTATAACTTAGTAAAGATTTCTTAAACAAGACTAGGAAGCAAAACCATACAGAGAAAAGTTGATAAGATTTAACTACATCAGAATTAAGGGTTTCTGTTCAATTAACCACCCAGTGGTAGAGTAACAGATTAAAAAATGTTTGCAACATAGACATTAGTCCCCACTTTATCTGCAGGTTCATTTTCTGAGGTCTCAGTTACATACAGTATACAAGGTCCAAAAATAGTAAGTGGAAACGTGCAGAAATAAAGAACTCATAAGTTTTAAATTACACACCATTCTGAGGAGCATGATTAAATCTCTCACTCTTGGGAACGTGATTCATCCCTTTGCCCAGCATATCCACACTGTATCCACTAACCCCCCCCCCCCCCCCCCCCCCCCCCCCCCCCCCCCCCCGGCCAACCATGGTTATTTATTAGCCATTTTGGTTACCAGATGGACTGTTCCTATTGCAAGTAACCTTTATTTTACACAGTGGCTCTAAAGCTCAAGAGAAGCGATGCTGGCAGCTCAGGGACACAGACAAGAGTTTGGGAAGGCCTGGGACAGAGGGTGGGATGGAGATGTCAATGGGGGCGGGGGAGGACTTCTGTAATCCTTTCAACAATAAAGATAAATTTTTAAAAAAGAATAGTGATTGCTGGCAAGTCGGGTATGCCAAAGAGAAGCCATAGAGTGCTTATTACCTATTGTCAGAAGGTGAATGGAAGCCTAAACCTGCGGCACAATGTCTACAGCATTTACCTCGCTTCCTCCCTTAGGCATTTTATCACCTCACGTCATCACAAGGATGAGCACAGTATTATAAAATATTTTGAGAAAAAGGCTGCATTGACATAACTTTTATCACAATGCATAGTTACAATATTTGCTATTTTATTATTAGTTGTTGCTGCCAAAGGCACACCTCGGAGATATTGCCGTTTTGGTTCCAGGTCACCATAATAAAGGGAAAATAGCAACAAAGTAAGTCGTCATCATTTTGCTGGTGGAAGGTCATGCCTTTTATTTGCAAAAAATTGCAACACCTGTGAAGCACAGAAAAGCAAAGCACAGTGAAAGTAAGTATGCCTGTAATGTTCTACTGTGCCTGATTTATAAATTAAACTTGATCGTAGGCCTGTATGTGTAGGAACAGGCATTGTATACGTAGGGTTCTATACCATCTGCTGTTTCAGGCATCCACTTGGGGTCTTGGAACACGTGTCTCCCTCAGATAAGGGGGAGCTAACGTAAAACCAACACGAAATTAATGTAAAGGAACACCTGAAGACAAAACAAAGCACATCCAACTTTTAAAAGATAATATGAATAAATAAATAATATGAGTGAATAATAAAATTCACAAAATAGAAAAACGAAGGGACTGGCCCATAGAGATCTTCCCCTTCCTCCAACACAGCGGTTCTCAACCTGTGGGAGACTGCTTTGGGGGTCAAACGACCCTTTCACAGGGGTCGCCATCCTGCATATCAGATATTTACATTACGATTCATAACAGTAGCAACATTACAGTTATGAAGTAGCAACAAAAATAATTTTATGGTTGGGTCACAACAGGAGAAACTGTATTTAAAGGGCCAGAAGGTTGAGAACCACTGCTCCAAACACATCAGATTTTCTTGTTCTGGCCGCTAAGTCTCTGCACCATTGCTCCAGGCTTGCATCCTTTTTCCCTAAAACTTTCTGTGACTGCCTTCGCCTTGCTATTCAGATCTGTTTAAATATTTTCTCTCCGAAGAGGTCTTTCCATCCCACCCCACCTAACACAGCCTACCTGCCCCATTATTCTTTATTACATGTTTTAGTTTTGGTTTATACTTGTTTTTCAGTGATTTATTCTTTTTTAAATATGTTTTTTATTGATTTCGGAGAGGCACGGAGAAGGAGAGAGAGAGAGACATCAATGATGAGAGAGAGTCATTGCATTGAAACCGGGGGAACTGAAACCGTGACTTTATGGTTCACAGGTCGGTGCTCAGCCACTGAGCGACACGGGCCGGGCGACATATTCTTTATCTGTATGTGGTTCCTCTCTCTAACCCGACAGTGAGACCCACGGAGTAAGAAATGTGTGTCTTATGCAACCTGGATGTCCTTGGTGTTCAGTAAATATTTGTTGAGTTAATGAACATATCAATGCACGACAAAGGTAATACAATTCTGTTGCTAGCTTGATGAGTGTTCTGGACAAGGATGTTGAATCATAAAACTGACCAATTAATGGAATCTTGCTAAGTAGCGTCCGCATCAGATGGAGAGCTGGGAAGGATGGCTCTTTCTAAAAATAATACTTATGAGTCAAAGCAACACAGCTCCCTTGGAGACCTTTGTTTTGACCACAGGGCCAGCAGCTCACATTTTAGTCAAATGGATTTAGCCAATTGAAACTCAGCCCTCTATAGGGTTATTCACATTTTTAACACCATCATTCTAGAGGGGCCCTGGTGTGAATTCCATCAACAGGGGGTGGTGTTTTGGGACTATTCCACCAGGCAGAAATATTCTAACCCTGAATCTTTGGAACTCAAGGTCACTCACAGTTGCTTCCCACTTTAAATCTTGTGGAGTGACAGTCACCATCTGATAGCGGGAAAGCCCCTGCATTTTGCTAACCAGGGCTCCTGCAAAAAAATGCATTTTATTTCTTATGATCAGACCTCAGGGGAAGCAAGATGTTGTGGTACCATACCTGCCATTTCATTTAAGGGGCAGAGATCTTGATTTAACACACTGTTGGATTTCTTTCAACAGAGCACTTACATGCTTGGGAAATCTGTCCTGGGGCTTCTCAGCATGCCATGGGATTGCTAATGATCCATTTATGTAACCTCCATTTGCCCAGGGTAACCTGAGCCTGGTCCCTGTGGATTTACAGGGATGTCTGTTTATGAGGTTTGGTTTAGTTTTGTTTTGTTTTACCTTAGATGACGAGTTACATTAAGCACAGTCCTACTTCTTAACACATTGTCATCATCAGTCTATGTAAAATACCTCTTTTGCTTTATGTCTTTACTAGAGGCCTGGTGCACAAAAATTTGTGCACTCAAGGGGGTCCCTCAGCCCAGCCTGTGCCCTCTCACAGTTTGGGACCTTCAGGGGATGTCCACCTGCTGGCTTAGGCCCAGGCGATCGGGCCTAAGCTGGTAGTCAGATATCCCTCTGGCAGCCTGGGAGCCCTCGGGGAATGTCCACTTGCCAGTGGGGAGCAGGCCTAAGCTGCAGTCAGACATCCTTAGCACTGCTGAGGAGGGAAGAGAGGCTCCCACCACCTCCACTGTACTGGCAGCTGGCAGCCTGGCTTGTGGCTGAGCAGAGCTCCCCCTGTGGGAGTGCACTGACCACCAGGGGCAGCTCCTGCATTGAGCATCTGCTCCCTGGTGGTCAGTGTGTGTCATAGTGACCAGTCATTCCCAGTGGTTCTGCTGTTAGGGTCAATTTGCATATTACCCTTTTATTATATAGGGTAGAGGCCTGGAGCATGGGTGGGGGATGACTGGTTTGCCCTGAAGGGTGTCCCGGATCAGGGTAGGGGTCCCTGCTGGGGTGCCTGACCAGCTTGGGTGAGGGTCTGATGGCTGTTTGCAGGCTAGTCAAGCCCCCTAGTGGGGACCTTCACCCCATGGGGGTGTGACCAGCCTGGGTGAGGGGCTGTTTGATGGCTGTTTGCAGGTTGGCTACTGCCCCTGGTGACCCAAGCTCCCAGTCTCTCCTTTTTTTCTTTTTGTTTTTTTTCCTGGGATTTATTTATCTCCTGTAATTGAAACTTTGTAGCCTTGAGCATAGCCCAGGGCTGGCAGGGCAGGTGGGAAGCTTGGCTTTCTCCATTGCCAGGGGCAACCCAAGCCTCCTGCTTGCTCCAGCTCTGTGGTCACCACCGTCTTAGTTGGGTTAATTTGCATACTCACTCCTGATTGGCTTTTGGGTGTGGCTTGTGGTCGTGGCTTGTGGACATGACTTGAGTGTATCAGAGGGATGTTAATTTGCATGATTCTTTTTTATTGTATTGGATTCTTTCCCTTCATTCTTGACCCCCCAAAGTCACTATCTAATCTAATAAAATAGTAATATGCAAATTGACCATCACTTCAAGATACCTAAGCCATGCCCACCAGCCAAGCCACGCCCACCAGCCAATCAGAGCAGCTGTATGCAAATTAACTCAGCCAAGATGGAGGCCGGCAGTCACGGAGCTAGAGCAAACAGGAGACTTCTGTTGCAACTGCCTGCCTAGGCTGGCTGGGCCTCTGCTCCAGGCTACAATGTTTCAATTATAGAAGATAAATAAACCCCAGAAACCTGATTCCAGCCAGCCTCGCTGGGATGTTAGGTCAATGGGTGCTGTGGCCAGCCTGAAAACGGCCCTCAGACCTTCACCTAGGCTGACCACACACCCATGGGGTGAGGGTCCCCACTGGGAGGGCTTTGCCAGCCTGCAAACAGACATCAGCCCCTCACCCAGGCTGGCCAGGCACGCCAGCAGGTGGACAACCCCCGAGGGGTCCCAGACTGCGAGAGGGCACAGGCCAAGCTGAGGGATCCCCCCAAGTGCACAATTTTTTTGCACCAGACCCCTCGTATGTTTTTTGTTTGTTTGTTTGCTTTGTTTTGTTTTGGTGAGGTGGAGGGAGAGCAAATAGGGAAATAGCCTTCAAATATCTATGCCTGTTGAGAAAACTCCAAAGACCACAAGTCCTCCTGTCCACCCACCTTGTTGCAATCAGTGCCTCTTGTGTCTGCAGCCCTCCAGGCTGCCAGCCATGCCCTAAGCTCTGCTTGTGGGTAGATTCCTGTTAGCGAGGACAATGTGTGTCCACATGGCTCTTAAAATGAAGAATAAACCGGAGTGTGTTCAGACAGAGTATAGGCTTTGGTGTCAGACACACATAGGTGTGAATGTGGGTTCTGCCATTAGCTGAATGGTCTTGGGCAAGTCACTTAATTTTTCTGAAAGGTCTCATTTTAAACATATATTTTTATTGATTTCAGAGAAGAAGGGAGCGGGAGAGAGAGATAGAACATCAATGATGAGAGAGAATCATTGATTGGCTGCCTCCTGCACACCCCTGGGGATTGAACCCACAACCTGGTCATGTGTCCTGACTGGGAATTGAACCATGTGAAAGGTCTCATGTTTAGACCAGTATGAACGGCCTCTGCCTTGGGCTCCCAGCTTTATTTTTTTTTATTTTTTTTTATTTTTTTTAATTTATCTTTATTGTTCAGATTATTACAGTTGTTCCTCTTTTTTCCCCCATAGCTCCCCTCCTCCCAATTCCCACCCCAACCTCTGACCTTGCCCCCCCCCATTGTCCTCATCCATAGGTGTACAATTATTGTCCAGTCTCTTCACGCATCCCCAACACCCTTAACCCCCGAAAATTGTCAGTCCACTCC
>PVJC01033185.1:0-19500 GCA_004026665.1 Murina feae | reverse complement strand
TGTGTCTACCTGCTGGGGGCCTGCCCCCAGGCTTGGAGCAGGCACCCCCTCTATGTTGATCTCTCAAACTCTTGCCCTCCCCTGCATGTTGTTCTCTTTTTTTGAGCTGTGGCCAGGGCTGGGTGCTGCCTGCCTCCCAAGCTTGCCTACTGCCCATCTTCCTCCAGCCACCAGAAAGCAGGGAAAACCCCACCTCATGATCAGGCCAGCCTTTTCCTGCTCCCTGATTCCCGGAAGGGACCTGGGGAGCCGCCACGCAGGCCCCCAGCTCCCAAGAGCTTGCTTTCCCACTCCCCATTCCCCCCCAAAGGGCCTGGGGAGCTGTCAAGCAGGCTGCCAACTCTTTCTCACTCACTAGTCCCCTGCTGCCTTCCTTTCCCACTCCCCGGTGCCGCCAAGGGGTCTGGGGAGCTGCCAAGCAGGACTCCGGCCACTTCAGCCTTGCTTTCCTGCTCCCCGGTGCCCCGCAAAGGGCCTGGGCAGCCGCCAAGCAGGCCAAGACGTGCCCACTACCTCTTTCCCACTCACTGGTACCCTGCTGCCTTGCTTTCCCACTCCCCAGTGCCCCTCAAAGGGCCTGGGAAGCCGCCAAGCAGGCCCCCAACCCCCACTGCCTCTTTCCCGCTTCCCGGTGCCCTGCAAGGGGCCTGGGCAGCTGCCAAGCAGGCCGAGACCCCCCCGCCGCCTCTTTCCCGCTCCCCAATGCCCCTCAAAGGGCCTGGGCAGCCAGTAAGCAGGACCCCGGCCCCCACCGCCTCTTTCCCGCTCCCTGGTGCCCCACAAAGGGCCTGGGCAGCCGCCAAGTAGGCCGCCAACCCTGCCGCCTCTTTCCCATTCACGGGTCCTGGGTCCTGCGCTGTTCCGCCCTGCAGCTGCTCTGTGCACTTGGGAGGTCCCTCAGCCCCGCCTGTGCCCTCTCACAGTCTGGGACCCCTCTGGGGATGTCCACCTGCTGGCGTGCCTGACCAGCCTGGGTGATGGGCTGATGGCTGTCTCCAGGCTGGCCAAGCCCCCCAGGAACATCCTTCACTCCATTGGGTTGTGGTCAGCGTGGGTGACGGGCTGATTGGTGCTTTCAGGCTTTAAGGCTGCCCACAGCTCCCACTGACCCAATGTCCCAGCAAGGCTGGCTGGACCCAGGTTTCTGGGGTTTGTTTATCTTCTATAATTGATACTGTTCCTTTAAGCCAGCCTTCTAACGAAGCTTCTTCTCTGCTTCACCTTGCGGTGTCTATAATGAGACAATGTTTCTCTTAGGCCTGCTGTTTCCTTCAGCTCCCGAGGATTCTATGATTGTTATTTTGTTGCAAACTTGTGTTTTGCTAGAGCCAGTTTAAGCAGAGCGGGTGCAGTTTCACTTTCACTCCTGCTGCAATGAAAGCTGCCGTTTACTCAGGTCCGTGAGTGGCGGCCGCCATGTTGTCTGGGCTAATTTGCATACAGTCGCTCTGATTGGCTGGTGGGCATGGCTTACCCTGTCTCGGAGAAACAGTTAATTTCAATATTACGCTTTTATTAGTTAAGATTATAGTTACTAGGGGCCCAGTGCACAAAAATTTGTGCACTTGGGGGGCCCCTCAGCCTGGCTTGTGCCCTCTTGCAGTCTGGGACCCTTTGGGGGATTTCCACCTGCTGGCATGCCTGGCCAGCCTGGGTGAGGGGCTGATGGCTGTTTGCAGGCTGGCCAAGCTCCCCATCGGGACCTCCACCTCACTGGGTTGTGGCCAGCCTGGGTGAGGGGCTGAGGGCCGTTTTCAGGCTGGCCACACCCCCTTCAGGCTGTGGATGGAGAACCCATCCAGAGGCTCCATGGGGAACAAGACGCCCACCTCAGAGCTGGCCTCATAGTCTGGCCCCAGTAGCTCAAAGAACTCCAGGGTCTCGGGGACCTTGTCCAGGTTGCACAAGTTCATGCAACACCCCGACAGGCCACACTCACCGCCACGCACCCTGCCCCTGCCACTGCCCACCCCACCCCTGCAGCCACCTGTGCCACACCTGCAGCTGCTCGTCCTGTGGTTGCTGGCCTCCATCTTGGCTGGCTTAATTTGCATGCAGCCACTCTGATTGGCTGGTAGGCATGGTTTGGCTAATGGGCGTGGCTTAGGCGTCTCGGAGAGACGGTTAATTTCCATATTACTCTTTTATTAGAGTAGATTTTGTTGTGGTTTTGAATAGCATTTCTCTAATGGATAATGATGCTGAGCATCTTTTCATGTGCTTGTTGACCAATGGATCTTTTTTGGAGAAATGTCTATTCAATTTATGTGCCCATGCTTTATTTGTCTTTTATGACGAGGTGTTAACAGTTTGTTATGTATTCTTAATGCAAATCTCTTATCAGATATATAACTTACAATTATTTTCCCAATTGGGTAGTAGTCTTTTTTACTTGATTGATAATGTCCTTTGAAGCACAATGTTTTCATTTTGATGAATTCCAACTTACCAGGTTTTTCTTTGGATGCTTGTGCTTTTGGTATCATATCTAAGAACCCATTGCCTAACACAAGGTCACAAAAATTTGTCGAATTTTCTTTGAGAGTTGTATAGCTTAATCTCTTACATTTATGTCTATATTTCATTTGACTAATTTTTGTATATAGTGTGAAACAAATGAATATTTGCAAATGGATATTCAATTTCCCCAGTACCATTTATTCAAAAGTCTTATTTTCTCATTGGACTGTCTTGTCAGTCTTGTCAGTTGACTATAGGTACGTAGGTTTACATTTTGATTCCCAACTCTAGTGTATTAATAATCTATGTGCTTTCCTTATGCCAGTACTGTTCTTTCTTGTTGCTATAAATTTGTAGTAGTTTTGAAAAAGGAAGTGTGCATCCTACTTTGATCTTCCTTTTGAAGTTTTTTGTTTTATTTTGTTTTTGCTATCATTGGCCCCTTGCATTTCCAGATGAACTCTGAGTTCATGTTGTCAATTTATGCAGAAATGAAAGCTAGAAATTTGATAACAATTGAACTGAATCTGTAGATCAATTTGGAGAGTATGGCTATCTTAACAATATTAGATCTTTCAATCCATGGATATGAGATTTCTTTCCATTTACTTAGATCTTTTTAAATTTCTCTCCACAACATTGTTTATAATATATATCTGTTCTCTACCTTCTTTGCTATTCTTTTTTTAAATCTTTATTGTTCTTATTATTACAGTTGTTCCTCTTTTTTACCTCCATAACTCCCCTCCTCCCAGTTCCCACCCCACCCTCTGCCCTTACCCCCCCCCCCAATGTCCTCATCCATAGGTGTATTTTTTCCAGTCTCTTCCCACACCCCCAACACCCATTTCCCCCTGAGAATTGTCAGTCCACTCCCTTTCTATGCCTCTGATTCTATTCTATTCACCAGTTTATTCTGTTCATCAGATTTTTTTTATTCACATGATTTTTAGGTTCACTTGTTGATAGATATATATTTGTTGTTCATAATTTTTATCTTTACTTTTTCTTCTTCCTCTTCTCAAAGGATACCTTTCAGCATTTCAAATAATACTGGTTGGGTGGTGATGAACTCTTTTAGCTTTTTCTTGTCTGTGAAGCTCTTTATCTGACCTTCAATTCTGAATGATAGCTTTGCTGGGTAAAGTAATCTTGGTTGTAGGTTCTTGCTATTCATCACTTTGAATATTTCTTGCCACTCCCTTCTGGCCTGCAAAGTTTCTTTTGAGAAATCAGCTGACAGTCATATGGGTGCTCCCTTGTAGGTAACTGACTGCTTTTCTCTTGCTGCTTTTAAGATTTTCTCTTTGTCTTTTACCCTTGGCATTTTAGTTATGATGTGTCTTGGTATGGCCCTTCCCCACTTCCTTATTGTTTTCCTATTCCCTTTGGGCTTTCTTCTTCTCCTTCTGGATGAAGGGCTTCCTTCCCTTTATTCTGTAAATATAAACCTTTTGCTGTTCCCAGCTCCCTCATTCTATGGAAATGTACCTGTTGCAGCTTTTCAGCTCCCCTATTCTATGGAACTATATCTTCTGCTGCTCTGCAGCCCTGTGCTTCCTCCATGGTCCCCCTACTTTCTAAAATTACCTAAATCTCTTTTTCACCCCTAAAACTTCCTGTTTCACTGCAGAGCACCTTTCCCCAAAATGTATTCCACATATCACAGTCGGTGTGAGGTCGTCTCTGATGGAAGACATTCCTGTCAACTAATTCTAGATACCCTGCATTCCATAGACAGTCAATGCTTATTACCATAGTAAAACCTCCAGGGTTTTCTGCAAGGAAAAAAAATCATTTGTTTTGTTTCTCAATGTATTTGTATCACAGAACTCTTTTTCACATACTTATCTCTTTGAACCAGTGTCCCATGGAATACCCTTTGGGAAACACTATTGTATGCTGATTCCTGGATTTGTACACAAATCGAATTAACTTCACTTCAGACTTTGGGAATCTGAGGAAGAGCTAAGGGTATTGCATTTTCTTGCTAAACTGTTTCTTGCATAGTGACTCTGCACCAAATTATGCTGGAAATGCAAGTGCTTTTCATACACAGTGAAGCAGAAACCTTCACCAAAGGCTCAATCCTTATGTTGAAGGAATATGATGTTGTTCACATTAGAATTGCAGATATTTTTTCCCAAACATATAATTTTACATTTGAGGAAGCATATTTCAGATGAATTGCATAACATTTTTTTTACTTCAGTGACAGAATTAATCACTTTCTCTCTTTGCTTTACTTTAAAGGGGGCTGAGGAGGAGGAATAATACCCGAAAGTTAAGCTGTTTATTTTGAAAACAAATATAACTCAGGAAGAGAATGATTGAGAGTAGTTTTGAAGTGTGATTAGAAGATAATAAGATGGCGAGGGGAAGGAAATGCTGGGAAGAGAAATGTGCATAAGGGTAGAGAAGTGTGGGACAGTGTGACCAGCTGAGATTTGGGTGCAAATGAGGCTGGAGAGGAGATAGGCCTCTTCTGGGTAGGAAAGGCTCTCTACACTGTTAGCAGATTTAGACTTTCCAGTAAACCAAAAGGAGCTTTTGAGGAATATTTTAGGAGTGGGGTGTGACTCATTTACATTGCAGAACCATCACTCTGGCTGCCTCGTGAATGAGAGGTTGGGGCAGAGAGATGCAGATCTGATAAGGTGGACAGGTGAGAAAGCTACTGCACTACTCCGTGGCAAATAAATGACAAAGGCTTGAACTAAGACATGGTGGAAAGGAATTGGAGAGGAGGGGACAGTTATGAATGATGGTGAGGGGTAACTGATTGGCAGAAGGGCTGAGGAGACATGAGTTAAATCCAGTGAGTGATATCACAGTGGCTCATCTCCCTCTGTGTGGGTCAGTATAAAGAGCTCTGCACTGAGAGATCAAGAGATTCCAGTGCTGCCATTGTCTGCTTCTTTGAACTTAACTGTTCACCCCTCTGGCTTCAGGCTCTGTTTGGTAAAATCAAAAAGGGGGACTAAGTCCCAGCACTGATATCTTAGGACTTCATTCTATATGTTCTAATCATGGTCTCCATAAAACGACTGTGCACTATGTTCTACCTTATTTACATATTTCTCTGATTCTCAGTTGTTACCTAAAAACCTAACAAACCATCCCAAAATGTGGTGGCTTAAAAGGACAATTCATTATGATTTCTCCTGGTTCTATAGGTTGACTGGGCTGAGCTGGGGATTCCAATTATTTCTCATGCTGGAGCTATTTTCTAAAGGCTCAATTGGGATGGAGACATTAAGTAAACTTAGCTATGAGGAAGAGACCTCTGACGCTTACCTTTCAGCCTGTGCCAAGGGTAGGGAAAAAGGAGGATGCAGAGGTGACAAGGTGAAGCCTCTCACCTGCAGGAGCTCACAGCCCAGTGGGAAGACCGAGTGAGAGAGGAAAGCTAACTAAAATAAAATTTTGAATGCAATAGTGGAGGTGGGTGGGTGCTCAGAGGACAGAGTGACCGACGCTGCTCTGAGGGCTGAACAACACCACAAAGGGAGGTGGCACATATACTTCCCAGCGCATAGCTTCACAGAGCCCTCTATGGGCCCCACGTATTTTACTCTGCCTCTAGCTCCCACCCCAGGCCCAGACTCCTTTCTCCATTCAGAGACCTCTTCAGAGGTCTCTGAAGACCTCTACATAAGATCACCACGTCTTAATTGTTGAATTCCATGTCTGTCAATCATGGGAATATAGTAGAACCATTTGGGATATTTTTTAAAAAATAAAAAAGTCAGGCTGGGACCACCCTGGAGATTCTGAGCACCACAGAGGCCTGCCTGGTGGAAGAAGTGGGGCCCATCAGAGAGAGGCTGTGTGAGTGTATCATGATAACAGGAGCTGGAGAGATACACGCGATGCCCCAGAGAGCATGTCCTGAGTCAAAGAGGGAGTCCATTGCTAAAGGCCCTTAAATAATCACCCACCTCAACCCCTCCAAGAAAGAGTTTGGACACCCAATCTATTGAGAGCACCAGCAACAAAATAACTGGGACCATTTCTCTTTCCCACCATGGTAGTCTGAAAAATGCACCTTTCTCCAAAGATATTTGTGTTCTAATCCCTAGAACCTTGATTGTTACCTTATTTGGAAAAATAACTTTGTACATGTGATAAGGCATTTTGAGATGGGAAGACTATCCTGTATTATCCAAATGGGTCCTAAAGGCAATCACAAGTGTCTTTATAAAAAGACAGAAAAATCATTACACACAGAAGAGGAAAAAGCAATGCAACAGAAGTAGAATAGGAATGATGCAACCACAAGCCAAGGAATGCTGGCAGTCACAGAAGCTGGAAGAGGCAAGAAACAGATTCTCCCCTAGACTCCTTAGAAATAAGGTGGCCCTGATGACACTTTGATTTCAGACTTCTGGCCCCCAGAACTGTAAGAAAATAAATATGTGTTGTTTTAAGCCAACAAGTTTACAATTTATGACAGTAGTCACAGGAAACTAATGCACACCCCTTCTCCAAATCATGAAGAAATCTGAAATGCTGTAGTAAAGTTTTTATTTAGAATACACTAGACTTTTTAAAAGTAAGGCTGAAACACATAAAAGTGACTGGAAAAATCTATAAAATTGGCTCACGGTATTATTACCTATGGAGAAGTAGAGGGAAATAAGTATGAAGTTATGTTTAAAAAACAACAGATAAACCCCATGTCAGTACCTGGGGTGCAAGCACCTACATGGAAGAATGGCAGAAATATAGTGGGTGGGCTGGCAGCTGGCAGTGGTGGGCAATGCACCTGTGCTGTGCCAAGGGTGACTGGCTCTGACCATGGACTCACTAAGAATGGAAAGGAAACCAATAGCTTCCAATTGAGCACCTAATAACCCACACTAATCTTATAATTATTTCTAATCCTCACAATACCGTGCAAGGTGGATATTTTACTCCATTTGACAAATGAGAAAATAGTGTTTGTGAATGGTTAAATAACTTGCCTGGAGTTGCAAAAGCTCTCAAGTCCTTGCTGTCCTGCTGCTGACACTAAAATATGCTGCCCCTTGTCCATTCTCTAGCCTAACTCATGCAGCTAACTCCAGGAACAAATTCAACTACAGAGGTCAGCACTCAAGAGTTAGAAACGAAGGCTCTCTTAACATGAAAAAAGGGAATGACTGGCTTTTTGCAAGTTCTGGAAGTGTGTGGTGGTGGGAAAATGTGTGTGACGAAGCACAATATTGATTGTGTAGTCCAGCTGTGGTGGAGAGGTGGTGGATGGGTTAGAGCATTTTGTAAAGGGGAGTCTCATATAGAGGGAGAGGAACTCTAGGCCTGCTGGGTCTATGATATATGCCGAGTGCCTCATCTTATCACAATCAAACAGCCTGAAATTTAGGGGTGCTTCTCCTTTTTCCTTATTCTTTCCTCCTTATAAAATTGGTATTTTCATGGAACCTCTTTCTGTTCCCTCCTCCCCAGGTCCACTGGAGCCTCCCTGGCTCAGGCTTTCTTCATCTATCACCTAGACTCTGGCAATACATCCCCTAATCCACATTCTGCCTCCTGCACCTTATCCTCCCTTCTCACCAAGGTGGCCATCCTAAAATTGAAGGGGAAAAAAAAGCACCCAGTACGCTTGTGTCTTAGTCAGCTCGGGCTGCCATAACAAAATATGACATACTGGGTGGCTTTAAACACAGGCATTTATTACTCACAGTTCAGTAGACTAAAGTTCAAGATCAGGTGTTGCAGAAAGACCAAAAAAACTAAGTGACGCTTTGAAGAAGTTGAGAAATCACAGTTTTAATAACATGTGCGGACTCTGGTGTTGTCCTAAATCCCAAATCCAGAGTGCGGGTAGCACGCAAGAACCTTGCTTTATAACTGCCCTTTGAGTTCATTGATTTGCAAATATACTCCCTCCCCCCAAGGCCCTGAAGGGAACATTCTGTTCATCTACCCTTTCCCCAGGTGTTCTTGGCTTTGGGCTCAGAACAAAGCCCCTTGCCCTCCCGCAAGATAGAGCTTTGTTCGGTTTTATGGCCTAACATTCCTTGCAAAACCAGCTTCCTCCTCACCCCCCGCCCTTGTCCCACAAGCTTCTTTGGCCTTGTGGAGCAACGTTAGTTAGCTGTACATTGGCCATGACAGGTTCTATTATTTTTCGTCTAATACAATCCCCCCACCACGTGCATTTGGTAGTAGAATCATAACATGCTACAGGCTGATAACCACTAGGACAAAGAGTAGTTATGACTATTCCTGTCAAGCAGATGTCCTTGCTGCATGGGGCAGAGCTCCCTTCTTCACATCCTGTATGAGGAATAGGGCATAAACCAGTTCCTTCCCTGGAGGCGCCCTCTGTAGCAGGGGGCCTCCCACACCCTTGCCAGGTCCTCTGACCTTGACAGGTCTGAGTTCGCATCCTGAGCAGGATCCTGGCCTCGCCCTCCAAAAGATCATCCCCCAGCCTGGGGCTCTCCCCAGGTGCCAAAAGGTACTCCTCTGGGCAGAGGACCGAATGGTTCAGAAGTATGTGGCCCCAAAGATCAGTTAGGGAGAGGGGCCCGGGCACTGGTGTTGAGGCAGCTCCACAGGTGCAGGCAGCCACAGGAACCCGGGGCTTCTGGGTGAGACGAGGACTCCGGGTGCCAGCAGGAGGTGTTCATCAGGCCTGGGGCTAGGCTGGCACAGATCTGCTCCCCGGCTCTGAACTCGTGCAGAAGCACGTGGGTCAGGTCAATGGCTTCATTGTCACTGCTGAAGAAGGAAGTCTTGGCTTTCCCGTGCTGGCCAGGCATGAGCTGAAGGGCAGGATAGTCAGTGGCCAGAGGCTTCACCATGAACAGGCCCATCGCCAAGGTCACAAAGAGGATGGGCAGCAGCAGATCACAGAGTGAGCAGCATGTGTGGCACAGGGTTCTGTGCCTCCAACCCCGTCCCTGGGACCATGTCCAACTGCTCTCTGGGATCTCACAGAAGCATCAGAAATACCTCCTCTAAAGTGGTATCTGCAACCCTACAACCCGCCAGGCACAGGTGGTGCCGGTTCTGCTCCAGTGCCTGGAAGAGCCCCTTGAAGCCGGCTTGGTCAGTGTCCTTGGGGAGGACATAGCTCAGTGTGCGCCTGCTGCGATCCCTGAGAAACACTTGTGGGATGTAGGTCTGCATCAGGGCCGTGGTGCAAGCTGCATCCTGTAGGCTGTCCAACTCCAGAGCAGAAAGGTGCTTCATGTCAGGTAGAGGCCTTGGCCAAAGGCCTCGGTCAGGCTGAAGAGGGCGCCACAGTGACGGAGCCGGCGCTGCTGTGGGACGGCCACGTGGTCACTCAGCACCACCGCCTCATCCAGGTGGTGAGTTGTGAGGATGATCGTCCAACCTTCTCGGTACTGGATGAGGATGTCCCAGATGCTGCACCAGGAGCAGGGCTCCACCCCACTAGTGGGCTTGTCCAGCACCACGGTCTTGAATATGCAGAGGAAAGCGGTGCCGAGGGACAGCCTCCTCCGCAGGCCTCTGGACAGGGCACGGGCTGGCTGGTGCTGATGCTGTGTCAGCCCCACATCCTGGAGAGTCTTGTCAACCTGCTGCCGACGCCCCACTCAGGTCTGCTGCAGTGACTTGATGGATGTGAAGAGCAGCAGGTGCTCCAGGACAGTGAGCCTGTCCAACAGGACATTCTGCTGAGGACATGCTTCCAGCTCCTTTCTGACCGCAGCCAAGTCTGTCTATAGGTTCCTGCCATCCACAAGGGTGGCCCCAGAGGTGGGTGCCTGCAACCCTGTCACCAGTGACCTTCCACTCAGGCTGGGCTGCCCTCACTCAAGAGTGGTGTACCCAGGCGCTCAGTCCTGCAACCCCAAGAGCCATGGGGGTGGCCAGGATGACAGCATGTGGTCCCCTCTGGGCAGGAGTCAGTCCCTGGGTGGTCCCCACCCCAACAGAGTCAGACCAGAAGGCAGGACCTCCCGGAAGTGCTCTGTGCTCCGTGCTGCATGCTCCTAGACTGCCTTCTGGGCAGGCTGCAAAGCCAGCAAGAACTTGAATAAAATCAATTATGCAGTTGCCCCTTACTTCCGTGAAGTTTCAATACCCTGCAACAGCTAGCCCAACCTGAGCTGGGCATGGGAAGCAGGAAGCAGCCATGGGGCAGGAGACCTCCCTCAGAGAGGGCAAGTGTTCAAGCCCGTGCATTGTTGGGGGGGTAAGGATCTGTGCCCCACTTCTGTTGACCCCCAAGTTCTCTCCTGATGGCCCCTCACAGCTGTGCCTGTCCTAGGTTGTTCCTCCCTGAAGAATCTTTCCCATCATTGGCTAACCAGCCATCCTCTGGGGCCAAACAGGGTAATGTGAGGTTCAGTTCTGCTTCTTTTGTCCCTAGCCTTCATTTCCCTTGAAATTGGCGGATTTTAACAAGCTGTGCCCCAGACTTTAACTTGATTAGCACCGGGGCGCCAGGCCTGGAGGACAGCGAGAATCTTTCTCTTCTCCATTACACCAAAGCCATACTTTTCAGTTAGTTAGAACTCTTAGGCTTAATCTTAGGTGACATGTAAATAATTAACATTCCTCAGATTAGCAACACATTCATATTTTTTAAGAGACCCAAACAGAAATTTCACTAGCTAAACAATTTTAAGCAAGCAACAAAGATGCATATTTAAACAATAAAGATAGATAACATTCCCCATTAAAACCTCGGTGCATAGTATATTTACATTGCAGAATACTACTAATCAGCCTTAATTCAACACGGCAGAGGGCAGGACCCTTAATTTCTCTGCCCTGCGGAGCTGTGGGCCCTGCCCCTGAGATCCCATTCTAGTTCAGTAAGCAAACATTTCCTTTTGTGATTGGCAAATTCAGAGAAGGGGGGCAGCTCCCATCATTTCAAGATGGCAGCCCCCATGAGAGCCATGTGCAATACCACCTGCAGAGCAGCTGCTCATCCCCCCTTTCAGATATAAGAGATAACTTGCTTATATTACATGACTTAAAGAGACAAAACTCAGACAACAAACATTAAAACAGCACATTTTTAACTTTTATACTGTAGATACAAGGGGAAAATTTAGATCAAAACTTTTATCTTTCGAGAAGCCGGCAAGCCTGAGGAATTTAAAATGCAAATTAACCACATTCCTGGCCTGAGAGGCTGTGGCAGGATTTTTTTTTTTTTTTAAAAAGCCGTTTCCTGGCGAAATAAACTGCTAGTTCAAACAAAACAGAAACAAACATACATTGTCCCGACCCCATGATGATAGGTGACTAGAGACAGACAAGGGAAGGGGTGACCTGTTTTCACAGATCTTCATTCAGATGCCCACCTGGCCACATCCTTTGGGAGCTTAGATTTGTCTTAGCTAAAGTGCACCTGTGTAAACCCCAGGCCTGGTCACCTCCACATGGGGGTGAGTCAGCGTTATGCCTTATGACAAATCGCGGAACCACAGGTTGGGGCCCACTTGGACTCCGTAACCAAGGTTGTGGAGCCACACAAAGGAGAGGAGAGGGCAGGCCCCCTACCTCCACACTCACACACTTTCACCCGACATTCACTCAGAGTTTAAAATAAATTTTACCCAAATTCTAATTCCTGACCTGAGGAGCCAGCTCTCACTGGATACTCACTCAGAATGAGTACATCTACTCAATTTCTGACCTGAGGAGCCCGCTCTCACAGGATACTCACTCAGAATTTCCTGATTACCTGATGAAGTCCTATGACCTCTAGGGATTGATCAAATCCCCCTTCCACTCACTAGGAGTAGGTCCAAGTGTAGAGGCCCCTACCTTACAGATTCTGTCAACAGGTCCAGAAGTGTTTGTCCACTCTCTTCAGGTGCTGGCCAGGTCCTGTGTTGAGGGTCCAGGAGCGCTGGGACTTCCCCCATTTAATTCTGCTAAAATCAGCAGGGCCCGCCTTTGGAGGCCTGTCCTGCGCCCCCGGATCCCAAACCCCATTCTCTAACCAGAGGCAAGAGCCAGCATTCAATTAGTTTCCAGGCCAAGGAACCAAAATGTTGCAGAAAGACCAAAAAAACTAAGCGATACTTTGAAGAAGTTGAGAAATCACAGTTTTAATAACATGTGCGGACTCTGGTGTTGTCCTAAATCCCAAATCCAGGGTGCGGGTAGCACGCAAGAACCTTGCTTTATAACTGCCCCTTGTGTTCATTGATTTGCAAATATACTCCCTCCCCCCAAGGCCCTGAAGGGAGCATTCTGTTCATCTACCCTTTCCCCAGGTGTTCTTGGCTTTGGGCTCTGAACAAAGCCTCTTGTCCTCCCACAGGATAGAGCTTTGTTCGGTTTTATAGCCTAACATTCCTTGCAAAACCAATTTCCTCCTCACAGGGAGCAGCATGGTCCATTTCTGAAAGAGGTCTCTTATTGGCTTGCAAATAATCACCTTCTTCCTGTGTCCTCACCTGATGGAAGAAGGAAGGGAGAGAGAGGAAAGGAAAGAGAGGGGGAGAGAGAGAGAGAGAGAGAGGGCACTGTGATATCTCTTCTTATAAAGGCATTAATCCCATCATTAGAGCCTAACTCTCATGATCTCATCTAACCCTATTTCTCAAAGATCCCATCTCCAAATACCATCATATTGGGGGTTGGGGCTTCAACATACAAAATTGGGGGAGACAATTTAATGGATAGAAGCTTATGAAAATACAGATTTCTGGCTCATACACCGATAGATTATGATTCAGTAAGTCTAGGGATTTAGTAAGTCTAGGATGGGGCTCAGGGTCATTGGTTTCATCAGGTATCCTAAGAGATTCTGAAACACGGAATCTGCAGGCAGATTTTTAAGAAACACACAGTGCTACTTACCTGGGCTTCCTGCTGTGATCACAAAGGAGCATTTAAAAATCTTCAGTTCTGGGCATTGGCCCAGGTCAATTTAATCAGGATCTCAGAGGGTGGGGCTGGGCATCACCCTCAAAGGTCACCAGATGATTCTTACATGTATTCAGGGAAAAGAAGCAGCACTCCTGTGGTGTCATGAAGCAGCAGTTTTGAAATTGTGGGTCATGACTCAACAATGAGTCTTAAAATCATAGTGGGTTGCCAGTAGCAATTTTCTTAATGGAAGAATAGACTATTAAAAGGAAAAAATGACTGCATAGTTAAAGTAATATTATTTTGTGGAACATAGTGATAAGGAATTTTTAGACTGGAACCCGGGTTCTTTGTCTGCCGGAATCAAAAAATGGACAGAAGGTGGTATAGAAAACAAGGAGACTTATTGTAGAACAAGTACAGACTCCCACTCCCACATGTGGAAAGGGAAAGAGTCCCACAGAACGGCCACCCACATTGGGAGCAGGAAAGTGTTCCACTGAGTTCCTTTTCCCTATGGCTTATAAAGGCAGCAGATCCTGATGCCTTGATATCCGCTCTGATTGGTCACTATTGCCTTAGACTGGTTACTATAGTAACTCCTGGGCTCCTTCCTTATTGCTTTTCTATTCTCTTTGGGCTTTCTTCTTCTCCTTCTGGATAAAGGGCTTCCTTCTCTTTATTTTGTAAATATAGACCTTTTGCTGTTCCCAGCTCCCTCATTCTATGGAAATGTACCTGTTGCAGCTTTTCAGCTCCCCTATTCTATGGAAATATACCTTCTGCTGCTCTGCAGCCCTGTGCTTCCTCCATGGTCCCCTTAATTTCCAACATTTCTAATATTTCCTAAAACCTTTCTTCTTCACCCCTAAAAATTCCCATTTCAATAGTATTTCATAGCTAAGTCTTTACACAGGCCGTCACCTCTTCCTTCTATGCACCTGATATTCATCCTTCAAAATCCACGGAGGCATCACGTCCTTGAGAAACCTTCCCTTCTGTTGCCATTCCTTCCATGTTTACAGAGGTCTTCTCCTGTCACTCTAATGTATACTTCTCATTGTAATTATTTATGAAGAAAAATGCTTATTTCCTTGGGAGGTCTCTTTTGAAGGTAGGCACAGTGTCCTGTACACTTAAAAATCCTCAACCCAGAGCTCATCTTCCAGTACTGGTAACAGTGCCTATTTCATTGTGCTTATTGTATTAGTCAGGGTTCTGTAGAGAGAGAGGACCAATAGGAGGTAATGTATTTTGAACCTGTTGGGTATATATCTCCTAGTGGTTTTGCCTCTCTAGGGAAATATATAAATATGTATTTTATATCCCTTCATTGTTACATATGTACATGTATATGTATGAAAAGATTTATCATAAGACTCAATTTATGCAATTAAGGAGCTGAGAAGTCCCAAGATCTATAGTCTGAAAGCTGGAAATCCAGGAAAGCCCATCATGTGATCCAGTCCAAGTCCAATGGGCTGAGAACTAGGAGAAGTATGATGTAGATTCCAGTCAGGGGGCTAAAGGCCTGAGGACCAGGAGCCCCCAGGGCAGGAGATTGATATTCCAATGGGAGCTTTCAGGTGTGAAGGGGTGAATGCCTCCTTTCTCTTCCTTTTGTTCCATTTGGGTTCTTGCTCACCCACATCAGGGAAGTTCATCTACTTTACTCAGTCCACCAATTCAGATGCTGATCTTACCCACAGACACACCCAGACTTAAAATATTAAACACTGACTGGCAGTCTGTGGCCAGTCAAGTTGACACATTGAATAAACCATCGTACTTGCTGTGTCATCTATGAGTGAACTTGGAAGTTCAGGAGTTACAGTAATGTTCATTTTTAAGGTCATGCACTTGGGATAAAATGACCAAAGTGACTAGTGAAAGCAAAGATGATAGAAACAGAGGCTTTAGAAATTATCCAGTACATCAACATACACATGAGGAAACTGAGCCATAGGACAATGTCACACAAGTGGTTACAGTGAGCAAGGAAAGGACTGGACAAACTTCTAGAAGAGCAGTACAGTGTTCACTCTGGGGGTTTCACACTGCAGGGTCATTCACAATCGCTATGAATGTTGGAGTAGAAAGGTCTTTTCAGAGGACATTGGGCAACATTCCCAAGAGATCGTCCAGCCTGGAACTGGTCAGCATCATCCCTTAACAGAGTCTCGTGAGGCACCCGCCCTTGGTGCTCCTGATTCTCGGGTCTTTGGACTCAGATTGAATGGCACTTCAGGCTTTTCTGAGCCTACAGCTTGCTTGGGACTCTCAGTCTCCATAATTGTGTGAGGCAATTCCAAGTGGCACCATGTGAGTATACAACACATGTGTTGAGTGAATACATGAATTTAGAACATTTAACTTATACCTCCTGGGATCTTGGGCAAGCTGGTAAATATATCCAAGCCTCAGTCTTTTGAACTGCCAATGGCTTTGATACTTCTCATTGGTGGTTAAAGCAGATAATGTGTATGAGGGCTCAGCAGCACAGTGCCTGGCACACACGAGAATGGGTATTTTTGTGGTTGAAGTTCCTGTCACTGTTTTATCTACCGGTGGCTGGTCTTCTCTGCACAGCCCCAGGCACCACGATAGTTCCTTCTTTCTCAGCCCCACTCAGAGAAGGATAAAAAGGGGTAATCCAAAGGTAGCCCTGATGTTTTGGGGGAATGGAGGTAGGAATTCATGTTAGTAGGCTCAGTGTGCATTTTTAATGACCTGCGGCTGAAACATTGCCTTCTTCTCCAAAACTAAATTTGCAAAACAAGTCATGAGAGCTGCCCTGGGGGAAGGGTGGATTGTTAGCTCACACCAAAACCTTAGAACACCTGGGGAAGGGTAAATGGGAATAGCACTTCCTCCAGGGCCTCCTGGGAGGGAGCATATTTGCAATATAATGAACTCAAGAGGCAGTTATAAGGCAAAATTTCTGCATGTTACTCCACTCTGATTTGGAACATTCCCAGAGTCTGCGCACGTGATTAAAACTGTGATTTCTCCACTACTTCAAAGCGTCCTTAGTTTTTCTGGTCTTTCTACAACAACTCCTCTGAGGAGGAAGGCTGGTTCTGCAAGGAATGTTAGACCATTAAACCAAACAAAGCCCTGTCCCCTGATAGGTAAGGTAGGGGGCCTTGTTTTTGAGCCCTGTACCTGGGGGAAGGGTAGATGAAAATTCTCCCTTCAGGGCCTTGGGCAGAGGGAGTATATTTGCAAATCAATGAACTCGAGGGGCAGTTATAAAGCAAGGTTCTCGAGTGCTACACTCGCTTTGGATTTGGGATTTTGGGACTCCCCAGAGACCGTGCACGTTATTAAAACTGTTTTCTCCACCTCTTCAAAGCATCTCTTAGTTTTTTGGTCTTTCTGCAACACCTCTAGTCAGTTGTCAAAAAGAAAAAGCATTTAATGATGTAAATATAATTTGTCTGTTGATTGTTTTATGGTTCCGGTACTATTTTACGGGAAAGCCTTATTTCCGAATGTAGACTCATTACATGGATGTCAGGCAAATCACTGAAATGATACAGAGAGGACACCCTGCAAGTCTTCTAGAGAGATGAGACATAGAAACTGATAGTGCAGCATCTCATTATTACCCAATATTGGTTAAAATGTTATTAAACTATTCTGCTACTGGTCAACACTTATTGTTTTCATTTAGTAAAGGAAAACTTTTTACAAAGGCATATTGAGGTCTTCCTTCATAATCCTCATTTTTCTGAAAGGATATTTTTATTTCATCATGAATGTTTTCTACCATGATTTACAAGATCCTAACATTGGTGGTTGAAAGGAATCATTATATTAACATTTTTGAAGAGGGAGTATCATGTATATTACAAAACTCAGAGACTGAGGTGAAAAAAAACAGCATGCCAATTTACTAATTTACAGAGAGAAATTGTAATAGTGAAGCTCACAGTACCATCAACCTAGCCAGAACAATCTCTCCTAAGGTAAAAAAAGAAACAAACAAAACAAAACAAAAACAAGAGGGAAGAAGGAGAAAAAGGAAAAGAAAAGAAGAAGAAGAAGAAGAAGAAGAAGAAGAAGAAGAAGAAGAAGAAGAAGAAGGAGAGGAGGAGGAAGAAGACATGTTGATTTGCTTTAAAATCTTATGGGGTCTTTAGCTTTGCACTAATAATGGCATCAGGGACCTGAACTTAGTAACTCATCTCCTTCTTTGCGTACTCAGGCTCTTTTCAGCCAGTACCCCTTCCACCCCTCCCTGCATACCCTTGGCATCTTGAGTGACATCTGTCTAATGGCTAGTTGGATTTACTTGCTGTCATATGTACTTTTCAAAAGTAACATTCTTTTTCAAGAGTTCTTACTCCCATGAGCTGATGGTGCTCTGATTTATGCCCTCCAGGCCTTTCAGCAGAAAGGGCTCTTGGTGGAAAATGCCAGAGTTTGTAGATCTAAGAGCGTCTTTGTGCAGCTTTCTTGTGTGAATGACAGCTTGACTGGCTACAGCAGTCTGGGTCAGACCCTGATCCCTTGAGAACACTCAAGATGTCAACCCAGTGACTTTTGAAATTGACTGCGAAGGAGAACCTATCTCTTTCCCCTCCTCCTGCTTGGAAAATTGTTCCCTGGGAAGTTTAAAATGTTGATGATTTTCATTTAGTAACTTTAATTAGGAAAAAGTAATATTTAAAAATTTTCCATTTTTTCCCTTTTTTCTAAGTTCTGGGAAATGTTATTTGTGTATACTATCAATTATGATAAGTTAAGCATGATTTCAATTAACATTCCAAAGGGTAATCTTTGGAAATGTAATGAGTGAATTCTCAAGTTAATCTGGAAAAGTGGTAAAAAAAGATCGAAATTGGAGAATAATCAAAAAGGGAATTTTTCTTCTGGTTATCAACATATCCTAAAGCTATATTAACTAAAGCAGAGGAGTGTTGCCTCAAGAATAGACAAATAAATGAGTGTACGGGATAGAGAGTTTGCAAAGAGACCCAGGGAGCTGACATAAATGTTCAACACAGCATTTCTAACAACAGAGAAAGGAAAGAATATTCAACAAATTGTTTGGGGAGGATTGAAGGAAAATAATCCAAACCACCTTCACACACCAAACATACACAGACACACAAATAAATTCTGGGTATATTAAAGATCTAACTATTAAAAATAAGCTAAGATAATATAATACTGCTTTGCATTCTTGGAAAAAGTAACACCTGCCAACAAAAAAAAAATATTACAAGTGGGGGAAAAAGGAGACATATGTACTACTCTTTGTAACATTTTAAGCAATAAAATAAAATTTTAAAAAATAAAATATTACAAAGGAAAAACTGACATGTTTAAAAAGAAAAGAAAAGAAAAAAGGCTGACATATTTTTCTATATAAGAATTGAAAATTCCAGAGAAAAATACACCAAACAAACCTCATGGAGCAGAATTGGAAAAATATTACTAAATCATTTAATATACAAATGATTAACATTTATAACATTGTTCATATTTGCTAGTGTTTGAATAGATTTGGGAAGGAATGATAGATAACCTTCTGGACTGAATCTACCATCTTGATACAGAAATCTGGTTGAAACTTTTTACAACTTCCTCAAAGAAAAAGGGCTTGACTTGGGAAAAGTGGTACTATAGTCCTTACCAGGCTCCTATGGGCAGCACTGACCTTGTCTCCACACTGAAGACTGCAGACTTTTTTAGCACTGAACTCATCAATGTACCCATTGATACAGACAAAACTGTCCAGGTACCTAGACTCAAGTTACAAAAGAAAACACTAAGTTTAATATCTACTTTCCAACCCAGTCCCTGGAATTCATCCTCATTAATATATGGGTATGCCCCCTTGTTGGTGTTGCTCAGTGGATTGAGTGTCATCCCATGTACCAAGAGGTCACTGACTCAATTCCCAGTTAAGATGTTGCAGAAAGACCACAAAAACTAAGCGATGCTTTGAAGAGGTGGAGAAATCACAGCTTTAATACACGCGCGGACTCAGGGATTAATACAAATCAGAGTGGGGGTAGCACTCCAGAACCTTGCTTTATAAGTGCCCCTCGAGTTCATTGATTTGCAAATATACCCCCCCCCTCAAGGCCCTGAAGGGAGAATTCTTTTCATCTACCCTTCCCCCAGATACAGGGCTCAAAAACAAGGCTCCCTCGCCTTACCTCCCAGGGGACAGGGCTTTGTTTGGTTTAATGGCCTTGCAGAACCAGCCTT
>PVJC01033184.1:0-19508 GCA_004026665.1 Murina feae | reverse complement strand
AGCCATGCACCAGTGGGGTCCTTTGGCCTGGACCTCTGTGCCACTGCTGCCCGGCCTTAACTGCCAGCTCATTGGGCTCCAGCCTGCTGCCCGCCTCAACCCCACACAGCACATAGTAGTGTGCGAAGCTGCAGGTGGCCAGGGAGGAGCTCGAACCCGGGCTGGGCACCGCGCCACTCCTGCTCATCCCAGCCACCACACTCAGGTGAGCAGGGGAAGTGTCTGCGAGAGAGGCTGGCTTCTCCACAGCTGCACTAACCAGCTGTCAGTCTGGCATCTGACACCTGTCTGTCAGCTGAACGGTGCTCCTGCTGTGCGAGCACACTGACCACCAGTGGGCAGCTCCTGCATTGAGCATCTGCCCCCCTGGTGGTCAGTGTATGTCATAGCTACTGGCCGGTTGACCAGGCATCTGGTTGTCCGATCATTGGTCAGTTAGGCTTTTATACATATAGATTCCCCTACTGATGGTCACGGATTCCTCTGAGTTTTCGGATATATGAATAATGGTGCCATTAACATCTTTTTGTACATTGTCTCTTTAGGAGATGTTTTTTTCATTCCTAACGTACTGAGAAATGAAATGGTTAAACCATAGAGCTGGTATAGGCTTTAAAAATTCCAAACCTTTTCCCTTGGTAAAGATATATGTTTCCACTCTTGCTAGCAGTGTAAGTCCATACCCTCACCATCATTTGATGTTGTGAATCTTTAAACTTAGCTATTCTGGAAGTGGCACACTAGTATCTAATAGCAGTTTAGATTGCATTTTCCAGGTGTCTAATGATGTCGAGCATCTTTTCATGTGATTATTGGCATTTGTATATCTTCTTTAGTGAAGTATTGTTCTAATACTTTTGATTGTCTTTTATTGCTAAATTGTAGAGTTTCATCATATATTCTAGATATCGGTCTTTTGCTAGATATAAGTTTTGAAAATATTTTGTTGACATATATGTCCTGCTCATTCATTTTCTAAACATATTTTGATAAGCTGAATTTTTTACTTTAGGTAAAACCTAAATTATCATTTCTTTCTCTTATGACTTGTCCTAAAATCCTCTGTTTACTCCTAACTTACAAAAGTATTCTCCTTTCATTTCTTCTAAATAATTTGTGGTTTTAGTGTATAAATCTGGGCTTCATCTCAAATTAATTTTCCAATATGGTGTGCATTCGGGTGAAATATCATTTTTGTTGTTATTATTGGTCTTGTAGCTGTTTTAGCAGCAGACATTAAAACCTTTCCTTCCCTCATTGGTGTTCCTTGATGCTCTTATACAAAATGCAATAGTTGTAATAATGTGGTTTTATTTCTTGTCTCTGTGGGTTTTTTTATATTGATCTAGTTGTCAATTCTTAAGTCAGTACTGCACTATTTTTTCTAGCATTAATCTAGCATTTAGTAAGCCTTGAATTTAGGAAGGATAAATACTGCAAACTTGTATTTTTTTTTTCAAGATTGTTTTAATTATTCTGATTTTTTACATTTCCATATAAATTTTATAATCATCTTGTCAATTTCTACCAAAAAAAAGTTTCAGGTAACTGATTGCTAGGTGTTGAACCTAGAGATTAATTTGAGGATAATTGACATCTTACTTATATTGGATTTTACAATCCCTGAACATGGTACATCTCATAATTCATGTATTCTTTAATTTTTTTTCAGCAGTTACGTTGTTTTCAGTGTAGACGTCTAATATTAATTATTTTAAATATATTCTTTTTTATTAAATTTATTAGGGTGATAATGTATGTATACATGCAATCTCATGCTTTTATAAAGATAATTGTTTTCTTAATTTTATTTTCCTACTCTTTCCTGCTTGTAAAGAAAATACAACTGATTTTTGTACCTTGAGCTTATTGTTGTGACATTGGAATTATCCCTTACTAGCTGTAATGGTGGTGTCTTAGAGTTATAGGATCTTCTATTTAAATGATCATGGCATCTACAGGTAGAATTTTATTTTTTACCAATCTTTATGACCTTTATTTCTTTTTCATGCCTTACTATACTGAGACTTACAGTAAAATATTAAATAGGAGAAATGTAAATATTCTTGCTTTGTTGCCAATATTATGGTTCCAATATTGCACCATAAAATATGATGTTAATTGTAGTTTTTTTAATAGATTATTTAGTTTGCATTGTGAATAAGTATTGAATTTTGTCAAATGTTTTTCTGTATTCATCTAAATGATTTTGTTTTCATCCTGAGGAAAACAAACTTTCAAATAGTTTTAACTTACTCTTTCTTAGGCCCTACATATTAAGGTCTGAATATTAGACACATATACTAAATATCTAATTAGATTACACATCTAATAATTATTAGATAGTTTAATGAATAAATCACTATTCTTCTGTAATTTATCTTATTTCCAACTAGTTTCTGTCTTTAAAGTTTGCCTTTATCAATTTCAATATCCAAGGTATTTTACTCAATAAAGACTTCTCCAAACTGTCTTTACCATGAGAAAATAGTCACAAAATGGAATTTAGGAAATGGGGATAGACAAATTAAAACTTTTAAAGTCAGTTTCTTGCATGAATAGTTGTTTTAAAATCTTTTGAATTACCCAGCTTTTTAAAAAATATATATTTTATTGATTTGTTTTACAGAGAGGAAGGGAGAGGGATAGAGAGTTAGAAACATCAATCAGCTGCCTCCTGCACACACCCTCCTGGGGATGTGCAGGCAACCAAGGTACATACCCTTGACCAGAATCAAACCTGGGACCCTTCAGTCCATAGGCCAATGCTTTTATCCACTGAGCCAAACCAGTTAGGGCATACCCAGTTTTTATAATGTAATTTATTTCAACTTGCTGCACACTTATTACTTTTTTGAAAAGTGTCAAGTACTTTGAAAAAAGTAGTCTATCTTTAATTATCCTAACTATTAAAAGCGTAATATTAAAATTAACCGTTTCTTCGGGACAGGCTAAGCCATGCCCACCAGCCAGTCAGAGTGACTGTATGTAAATTAGCCTAGCCAAGGTGGCGGAGGCCGCAGCCTCGATGTGTGCGGCTTCTCCAGGGCTTTGACCTCCGCCATCTTGGGAGCCTCCGTCCAGGAAGGCATCCGGTACCCTGAGCCGGCCCATGCCTTCCCAGGAGGAAGCTTCGGGGGGCGGAACCAGCCAGCCGGACACCCAAGCCTCCCTCCTGGGCCTGGGAGGCCATGGGGTGGCCACCTGCCACCAGATCTCTTCTCAGGCAGATCGCCCGGAGGGTCAGTGGAAACTGTGGCCAGCCTGAAAACTGCCCTCAGCCCCTCACCCAGACTTGCCACACCTCCTGGGGTGAGGGTTCCCACTGGGGAGCTTGGCCAGCCTGCAAACAGTCATTGGCCCCTCACCCAGGCCGGCCAGGCACACCAGCAGGTGGATATCCCCAGAGGGGTCCCAGACTGCGAGAGGGCACAGGCCAGGCTGAGGGACCCCTCTCCCCACCCAGTGCACAAATTTTTGTGCACCGGGCCTCTAGTCATCTTAATAATGGTTCACAACCTCCTTGTAAGCTTCCCAGATGCAATCTGAATCCAGCCCCTTTATGTGAAATGCAAGAGAAACCTAAGTGAAAAGCAAACCCCTCCAGATCCATAGGTGGCAGGTTACCAGCAAGGGAACTTACTCTTGAGGCTTGTCTTGAGTCACCTCAAATGATTAGTTTTCTGTACCCACTTGCCGGAAACCTAAGTTTATATAAAGGCCCAAACTGGGTCAGACACTCACAGAGGAGGTCTTACCTGGCTTCTGTCACTTACCCAATTCAGGTAGCCTCAACATCGCATTTCTATCTCAAACATGATATCCTCGAGTGATTTCCGAACATTCGAAGGGTGGGGAGGCTTCGTTGTCAGGGTCCAGCTCGCACATCAGCTGGCAGTCACATCTTCTGATGCTCTCCTCCCGCAAATATGATGTTCCTGTTTCAGTGACCAAGAAACAGCCAAAAGAGACAGAAATAAACTTTCCATGGTTCTATGCTCTACAAACTAGCCATTAAACATTTTCCTACAGTGATGAAATTGTGAAAGAGCTTTGTCGAATTAACCAAAATTCTAACAATACATCATGCCAAAGTAGCTATTTTTTTCTTTACTCTCAGTCTGCTTGTGAACAATATGGAGGCAGCATGATCCCAAGATCTCCTCTGGCTCCAAAAGCATTTGATTCAAACAAATAAGTAACGGCAAACAGCATTAAGTGCAGTTAATAAGTATCAAATGGCATGGTGTAGTACGGTGCTTATATGAGTAATCTTCAATAGTAATCACGTCTGAGTTGCTATTGTGAGTCAGCAGAGTTTTGATGTTAACCTGGCTTATTTGTTGAATGTTTCCTTGAGGATGTGGGTGCAATGGCTCCAAACATGCATAAATTTCACATTTGCATTTCAGCTCCTTGACTCAGCATAATCCCCCTATGAATCCTCTCCAGTGAATTCTTCATTACTAATTAATTATGTCTTTACCTGCTTTGCAAGGTATGCAAGGTTTACAATAAATTCTGCATCTCCTTATATGTGCATAAATGCGTGGGTAGTTAGAAATAAAATCTATTTTTCTAAGCAATTTAGAAGCATATGTTTCTGTATCAGCCTCACAATTTCAGGGCACTTTTGCATACATGGAAGACCCTGTTTTTATTTCATTGCATCACATGGCAAAATAACCTTAGCTGTTATACTTCAAGGACTCAGGGATTGGGTCATTAGCAGCTAAGGAATAGATGAGAATTGTATTATGGCTGCACAGCCACCAATCAGGGTAATCCAAGATCTCTCAGGCTCAATGTCAGCATATGGACAACTCCCCAGCACTTGCCTGGAAAGAGAGTGAATTTGGGAATTTTGAGCTAAATTCCCTCAGGATGGCCTCTCCAGATGATTTTTAACTTTTATAATGCAAATAGAAAGGCATGTGAAAAATAAGCAGTGCTCAATTAAAACGGAGAACAAATGATTGTGGCTTCCGCTTCCAAAATTGGTCATCTTATAACCAATTGTGTTTGAACATATTTGATTTCTCCTTATGTATATTTGGGGAATATAACTAGTCGTTGACATGCTGGATATAATTAAAGTAGTAATAGTAACAATTCCAAGAACAATTTATCAGCAATATTGAGTCTATTCTTCAAAATTAAACACAAAGTGGCATCTTTCAGAATTAGAAGCAAGAAACGGAGTTGGTTAATATTTAAACTACAAAAGTATGTGTGGCTGCCTAGACTCTAGAAACTGTTATCGGTGGGTGTGCTCTGTGTCCCCCACCTGTTGTCAGTGAAAGTGGAATTCATGTGATGTCACAAGGAAAGGAATTTTCTGAGAATGACACATGGGGAGGCATGATCTTTATTTCTGTGGAACTAAACCCCTGGGTTTCCAAAGTCACATTTCCCTCTGTCCCGCATGGAAAAACTTCAGCCGTGTCTTTAATAGAGCTAGATTTTAGGCCGCTGCCCAGAGCCTCAGCTCCATATTAAAGTACCGCTCTATTCCAGCAGCTGGCTAGGTTACCTGGTGTTCCCATAGAGTCCATTGCTTGGGCCATACAGCTGCTTAAGGCCACACGGCAGGTTAGCACACGTGCAAATGTGGGTCATGGAACGCAAGAGTGCAAGGGAGCAAGAGAGAGAACTCTTTGGGGATTATAATCAGGAGTTTAACCAATTAACCCTTCAAGGTTTTGCGTGTTGGCATTGGCTCCACCCTCCTAGCCAATTATCTTTGCTCCCAGGCCAGCCTGACAGGCAAGCACCTTCCCTATATCACCTAACTTCACCGCTCATGCGCCCATCTCCCCCTGCTCCCCACCCCCACAGTCCAGGAAGGGGGCGGGGGGCATGTTAATCCCTTTGGTGGGACAATGCTGTGATTCCTTGGGGTGTGAAGCATGCCCAGAAGACCATGCTGATAATGTCTGCCCCCCTTTGCTCTTTTCCTATTAGTAATATTAATAAGCTAGCTAATTCTGATAACAAAACCACCTCCTAATGGTTCTGCTTACACCCTCTCCCTGACTTTACTCCTACCCATAACCCTGAAATCCATGTTCTGACTAATAGCCAAATGATTTTGAGGAAAATAGGATCAAATATTCATATAAACCCCAGAGTGGCTTTCCATTGCATGTTTATGGACTGAAAATGTCTTCATGGCCTGTGAGAGCTCTCATGACAGGGTCTACCTCATGGACCCCATCTCCATCTACTCCTCTCTCCTCTTTATTGCAGCCATACTGACTTGCACATGCCTCATGCATTTCTTCTGTGCTTGCTGAACCTTTTGCCCAGGATGTCCTGCCCCTACCCATGGATCTCCTAGTGACTTTTCCTTTCCTTTATTTTTAGATTAGTATTGGGTTTACAAAAAATTTAGCAGACACAGCCAATAAGAAGAGTCCACAACCCCAACTCCATTAGTCACATGATTACTGATTTTCCCCTCTATAATCTATTTCCTAGATGCCATCAGGGAGCCAGGTCATAGAATGCTAGCTCACCTGTGCTTCCAGATTGACACGATTTTCTTAAATAAACCTTTACTACTCTTTTTGCTGCTGAGAGAGAGAGTAGAAAGTACAGATAGTTCTCATATGCTCCCTCTCCCTCCATTCTTCCCCCACACTTCCATACTCCCTTGCACAATTTGTCCTTATTATTAACATATTTTATTATTGTAGTGTATATGTTATAATTAATGAACCACTACTGATACCTTATTATTAACTAAAGTCTACAGTTTGCATTAGGATTCACTTTACTATTGTACAGCTTTATGATTTTTTGACAGATACATAATGGCATGCATTTGTCATTATGGTATTATACATAGAGGCCCGATGCATGAAAAATTCATGCAAGAGTAGTCCTTCCTTCCCCCCACTGCCAGCACCAGCTTCCCTCTGGCACCTGGGACCCAGACTTGCTTCCCTCAGGCCACCTGTAAGCACCTGGGACCCAGGTTGGCCTCCCTCTGGCTGCCTGCAGGCACCTGGGACCTGGGCTGGCTTCCTTCTGGCCACTGGCTGGCACCAGGGACCCAGGCTTCACTCTGGCCTGGCTTTGTCTGGAAGGACATCCGGAATGATGTCTGGAAGTATGTCCTGTCTAATTAGCATATTACCCTTTTGTTATTATAGAAGATAGTTTTATTGCTCTAAAAGCCCCCTGTGTTCTACCTATTCCTGTCTCCTTGCTTCCTCCTAAGTCCTTGCTAAACACTGATCTTTTTACTTTCTCCATAGTTTTAACTTTTATAAAATGTCATATAATTGGAATCATACAGTATATGATGGCTTTTCAGATTAGCTCCTTCCATTTAGTAATATGCATTTAAGGTTTCTCCATATGTTTGTATGGTTTTAAAGCTCATTTGTTTTATTGCTAACTAACATTTTATTGTCTGGATGTACAACAGTTTGCTTATCCAGTCACCTGTTGAAGGATATCATGGCTGCTTCCATGTTTTGGCAATTATGAGTAAAGATGCTGTAAACACCTGTGTGCAGGATTTTATGTAGACGTAAGTTTTCAGCTCATTTGGGTGAATACCAATAAAATGGTGGCTGGATCATATGGTAAGAGTAGGATTAGTTTTGTAAGAAACTGCCAAAATCTCTCCTGAAATGCGTACCATTCTTGACTTCCACTAGCATAGAATAAAGAGTCCCTGTTGCTCACATTCTCACCAGCATTAGCTGTTGTCAGTGTTATAGATTTTAACCATTTTAATAGGTGTGTAATGGTATCTTATTTTTGTTTTAGTTTACACAACTCCCTGATGACATACGATAATGAGTATTTTTTTCATATGCTTAGTTGCCATCTGTACATCTTCTTTGTTTGAGTGTCTGTGTAGATCTTTTGCTCATTTTTTAAAATCGAGTTATTGTGCTCTTATCGTTGAGTTTTCGGAGTTCTTTGTATATTTTAGATACAAGTTCTTTATCTGATACATATTTTACAAATATTTTCTCTCTTTGGCTTAACTTTTTATTCTCTTAAAATGGCATTCACAGAGCAGGAGTTTTTTATTTTAATAAAGTCCAGCCTATCAAATTTTCTTTCATGTATAGTTGCTTTTGATGTTGTATCTGAAAAGTTATCACCAAATGCAAAGTCACCTTGATTGTCTCCTACATTATATTATAGAAATTTTATACTTTCTCATTTTACTTTAGGTCTATGACCCATTCTGAATTAACTTTTGAGCGAGTTCTGGTGGTTTTTTATAGCTCCTTCTTCTCATTTATATTCTTTTTTTATTATTATTGTCTAAAGTTTTATATATGTCTTCTTTTTCCCTGATTGAACCCCCAGCCATTCCCACCCTGGGCAAGCCCCACCACCCCAATGTCTGTGTTCATAGGTCATGCTAATATGCAAAATCCTTTGGTTGCTCTCTAACCGTACCCTCTTCCCCTGCCATTTGTCTCTGGATCTATTTTTGTTCATCAAATTATGTTGATCATTATATCCCACATATGAGTGAGATCATGTGATATTGATCTTTCTCCGGCTGATTTATTTCACTTAGCGTAATGCTCTCCAGTTCCATCCATGCTGTTGCAAATGGTAAAAGTTCCTTTTTTTTTATTAATAGAGGCATAGTATTCCATTGTAGATGTACCACAGTTTTTTAATCCACTCATCTGCTGATGGGCACTTAGATTGTTTCCAAATCTTAGCTATTGTAAATTGTGCTGCTATGAACATAGGGATGCATATATCCTTTCTAATTGATGTTTCTGGTTTCTTATATTCTTATTTTAATGTCACCCCCTCAACAAAGAGGCCTTTCCTGATCATGCTAACTAAAGCAGTGCCTCACAACCAATCATAGACTAACCCATTATCCTGATTTTCCCTAACATTATAACTATTTAAAATCAAAGAGTAAAAGTTTCCTTTCTTTATTTGCACTGTTACTTTCCCTTTGTCTAGCATCTAAGTTGCATGGCTCAGTCCATCTCTTTCCTGTACTCTATCCTTGGTGCCTAACATGATATTTGGTACATATTAAGGACTTGGCAAGTATTTGGTGAATAAACGAATGATCAAGAAATACACTTAACCAAACTCTTGCTTACATCGTGAAATATGTTAAAGACCTTGACTGTGATTTTATGATTAACAAGAATAGAAGATTTCTAGGAATGCAGACTGGAGGCTGCAGAAAAAGAATCAAGATTAGAACATAAGCACAGCTATTTCATTTGTTCTTCCTGAAACATAAATTACACCCAGCTGAATCCTGAATATGGTGCCCAAGGAGGAATGTGTCTCTTAGGGAAATTAAATGATTTATATGGAAGTGTTTTGAGTCTCTGGTCAATTGCCAATATATTTTATTTTTAGAGAATATCTATTTAATCACTGAACAGTCAGTAGAAGACTCAGATAAATTCTTTCTCCTTTGCACAAAATGCAAATTAGCTCTGACTAATTTTAATTGAATTTCTATTAAGGAAATAATGGGAAAGAATCTATTTGTAATCTGGGTTAGATTAAATGATAAATTATATTGTTCTCCTGTATAGGGAAATAATTATGTGATCCAATCTTCTTATAGCCTCTACTGAATCATAGATGAAACCAAATGCCAAAGAAGTATTATAGTTGTGTCCTTGGCTGCTGATAGGCCATTCTGTAAAGATTTTTTGAGTTTTTTTTTTTTGAGTATCTGTAGTCATATTTGCTTGTCATAGACCAAAGATAGTCATATCTTTATACAATATTTATTATCATCCAGGTATTAATATATCTATTGGGATCATTAGTCACCAGTCACTTGAATCTTCTGGTCATTCTTTATAGAGCCACAACCCATAAAAATTTGAATTTATTTTGGTTTTCCTACTGAGTCTACTTACCTATCTTTCTGCACATGTTTATGAAGGAAGTAAGGGAGAAATATTTATCTTTCTATTGTTTGATAAAGTCCACTAGATCAACACAACTATTATCTGACTAAAATGTTTCAACCCACCAAATATGTAACACAGAAAATACTGTCTTTTAGAAACAATCAGACTCAGTTACTTAGAAATTGGAAGAAAAAACAAAAACAAAAACAAAATTCCTGATAATTTTTTCACATTTCATAATGGATTAATTTGTCTCATATCCATTTTTATTTAATTTTCACAGTAAATATTGAAGATGTTATTAATATGAGTTTTAAATGGGAAATATTATTTACTAGAATTTTCAAAAAGTCATTGTACAGGAACAGAAAATACTTGAATAGAGCTTAAAGAGTGGATGGGAGATGGGAAAAGGGGAAAGGACATTCTGGTAGAAAATAATGTAGAAATAATCATATCATTCCAAGAAGAAAGAACCAATATAACTAAAAATTAATGACAGCCTAAGTGCCCATCAGCAGATGAATGGATTAGAAAACTGTGGTATATCTACACAATGGAATACTATGCTGCTGTAAAAAAGAAGGAATTCTTACCATTTGCAACAGCATGGATGGAACTGGAGAGCATTATGCTGAGCGAAGTAAGCCAGTCAACAAAAGAAAAATACCACATGATCTCACTTATTTATGGATAATAAAGACTATTATAAATTGATAAGCATTAACAGATACAGAGGCAGAACAGCATTGAACAGACTGTCAACCTACAGCTGGAAGGCCGGGAAGGTTTGAGGGGGAGTTAAGAGATCAACTGAAAGACTTGTATGCATGCATATGAGCATAATCAATGGACACAAGACACTGGGAGGGGTGTAGGGGAGGAGGGGGGAAGGTCAAGGGAAAAAAATGGAGACCTATCTATCATTCGTTGTAATATTTTAAGCAATAAAACAAAATTTAAAAAAAGTAAATAATGAAAAAATTATAACAGATAGAGAAAGAGAAAATTATCCATTGTGTATTTATGTGCCATTATATATACTGGCGACTTCTAGATTTCTGCACTAATACCTGCCAGGCATGGAAGAACAGTAAAGAACATTTTTTTCTATTCTATACAGTAGTAATATTTTTTAAAGCAAGAGAGTGTGATGCACAAATGTTACTAATTGCTCTGACTGAAATTTGTGATTAAACAAATTTAATACTCTTACCACCTTAGTGTCTAAAATTTGGTGTCCTGTCACTGAAAGAATAGAACTCCCCCCCAAAATTGCATTCAATAACTATTTGCCACATTTTTAATTTATCAAAAAGCATGCTGTTATAAATACATCCATCAAACATTTGCATCTTCCAACAAGATTTCCTCTGAGAGCAAACTGGAAATATTTAAAACTTCACTTTAAAGTTTAATTCTAAGAGTGGGCATATCCATGCAATATACAGAGAGTAAAACACATATGTTTTTGTTTAAACATGAAAATTGTAAGTAAGCTATAATTATAGAAGGGATTGCCTAATATTGTCCTCCTAAAGAGAAATGATTTTCATTATAAAATATTACAGCTATAATGAGATTTTTATAGAGAGGAAAATAAATCATGCAAATTCCATCCAGATGTGGTGACTGGTTTCCGTTTTAGATATTTCCTTCTGATCTTCAGATATGGCCCTGTTCTTTGCATGGTTATACCTGACTGGAATTAGTGAATATAGAATTATATGTTTTTCCACAAATGTGTGTGTATGTGTGTTATTTAAATAAGTTACATTACTATTTAATTAGTTAAATGTCTATATTTTCTTAATCATGCAATTTTATTTACTGCAGTAAATTCAATTTGAGTTTGCAAAACTATTTCAATGCACTCTACACCAACTACAAATCATAATGAAATAAGAATCACATCACCTGCATTTTATTGCCATGATCTATTTGTTGGAGGGGAAGGGATGGTAAAACATAGGTCATGTAGTTATTAGACCAGGTTTTTCCCAATTACTTCAAAAGGTTTACATTCAGGAGAAAGAAATTGCAGCAAAGAGAGTCTATGAGGAGAATCTACCTCAGGCACTTAAGCTGAAACCGAAAGCTTAAAATTAAAATTTGGTAAAGAAGCTTACCCTGATATGTTTGTTTAAGGGCAAATGTCATTTTCCTGATTGAGAGCCTATGATAAATGAATGCCAAAGATAGATCTTAGAAAAGATTTTTTTTTTCCTTTCAGGGCCAGTACTATCAATATGTTTATTCTAATAATTTTCTCCTCATATTGGACTTGAAATTTATTTAAGATGAGATATTTATTTTAGTATCCCTCAGAATAGCAGGTATGTTAATATTATCATGCATTCAAAAGTCTATTGAATTGAGTAACTTACCAATGGAATCTACTTACCTGTATAAATATTCAGTTGGTAAATTAGACTTGAAATGATAGTATTATTGAATCTTGGCTGCATCTTAAACGTCCTGTTAATCCATTTTCATTGTCTTTGTTTGGATATTTTACAGTCCATAGCTTTCTCTTCAACCATAATGCAAACATATTTAAAAAGTGAAAAGTGAAGTCCTTCATGAGTGTTTTTTACTTTCATGAGAACTGAGTTATTAAACTTGTTAGTTGATAAAATGGAGGAAGTGTCTTGGGATATGAGCTGTCTTTCTGGATGCCAATCCGAGGATTCTGTCATTCTGTCTACAACGTATTACATTTATTATAAAGCCAAATTCCTCTAAATGTCACCCAGGAGGGTTTGTGAGATGACACTTGACTACATGTACTATCTTCACCTCCAAAAAACCTACCTCTTTCAACAGCATTGGCTGTCTTTCTAATGCTGCAATATCTCAATTCTGTGACATGTGAGAACTTTTCATTCCCTTTGCTATCTGACCAGAATGCTTATCCTTTTGATCCATCCTGTAATTGACTCCTTTGTCCTATAGGCCTTGGGTGAAATATCTTTATCTGATCTAATGTAGCTCCTCACCAAAGTTGTTTGTTGTCACATCACCTTATTATTTATACTTTTACAGAACTTCTCATGATGATAATTGTATTCATTGGCTATCTCCTCCAAAAAAGTGTAAATTCCATGGGAACCTTTTTCTACCATTTTCTCTGATAGAAGAACCTGAATGAATAAACAAGTAAAATGCAAAAATGTATAACATTTAATAACTTAATGTAAGCAACAGAATTTAAAGAGGAGATGTAATTCAGAGGCTCTTTTAGTTTTTGTTTGTCTAAAACCAATTGCTAGCCTTCCATGTTGTGAGCCAGCCAACCATAATGCAAATGTATTATTGTCAGCAATGTAGACTCTGAGACATAAAGTTAGGAGATTTTCCAAAGCTAATAATAGGAATGAAAAAAAAAAAAACAGAGATCTTTGCACTTTGCACTTTGTTATTACTAAAAGAAAGAAAGAAATAAAATAGGTTTTTAAATTTTTTGAATGTAGGTAAGTGCCTTATGATAGCAAGTATTTTTTATATGGATTTTGATAATTAGCTGGAGCAGAAGTTCATAAATTTGGAAGGTTGTTGGGAAGTTGTTACTTTTAGTGAGTAGAAAAAAAAGTAATTCAAACAATATATAAAAACTTTATTAAAATAAATACTAGGAGACCATAAAAAAATAACAGTAGTATTTCATTTTATATGAATTTCAGTGAGCTTAACAGGTCTAAATGTCGAACTTGAAGAATTTTTGCTATGTGCATGATTCTAATAGAATCTACCCCACTTCAAAGGAAATCAGTGAAAATAATTTTGGATAAAATAAGGATATTTGTGATCTTAGTACACAGTGCTGTAATGTTGACATTTCGTAGACATGCTGAATGCTTTTCTTTGAAAACTTTGTATCATACTGTACCATTCAGTCTGTGTGCATTTTAAAATCAGAATATTTACCAATTTGCTTTTTAAAACGTGGTACAGGCTAAGGAGTAGTGATAGCCGTCTTTCGCTTAGTACAAACTTAGAATCCAAATTTCAGATCTGAAAAAGAATCATAGAAATTCCATACTCTATCCCATCATTATATGAAGGCTGCAACGGGGGCTACTTTAAATGACCAGCTTAGGATCTGGAGGATAGTTACTGGCAGAGCTAAAGCCAAAATTTAAGTCTTTGTGAGGTGTTACGCTGTCTACGTCAACTTGATATATTATGTATGGTAGCATAACAGATTCTCCAAATAAGTAGAACAAGCCTTTATTTTGAATGGACAGATTAGTTGGGAGAAGACAAAAAGAATCACAGCAGGTTCAGATGAAAAATTGATAGGAGCCACCATCTAGTAAATCTGATACTGACTCAGTGCGAGATGTACAGATGACAGCAACCAACCCTCTAAAATATTTATATGAGGTTGAGGCGGAGGGCAAGCTATAGCCTGGCAAAAGCAGAAAAGTATATAATGGGTAACTATTATTAAGAATTCCAGGGCATGTTAATTTTCTGTCAGTAAATTGATTTTACTCAGCATTCCTGACTGGATAATTTGTTTGTCTTGCCTGCATATGTTATTTTGTTGAGTTATTATCATAATTATATGCATGAAGCAGTTTTCTTTAAAGTGTAGGGCCTTTGCCTACTTCTTGTTAATTTACGGTTTAATAATAACCACAACAACAAAAATAGCAAATATTTATAGGGTGCTAAATATATGCCTGCTACAAATTAGCGCTCTTTAACACTTTACATATTTTAATTCCTTTAAATGCTTTAGACATTTCCAAATATATTACATAATTGCCACAAAACTTGTAAGTTTGGTGCTTTTATTTTCTCCATTTCACAGGTGAGAAAACTAAGGAAGATATACTAAGTTGTAGTGCAGAATAAACTCTGGAAATAATATTCTCAGCCATTTTAAAAATATGTAAAATTAGGTACTGGCTGGTGTTTGTCAGTGGTTAGAGCCTTGCCTCAAGCCAAAGTCAAGGATTAGATTCTCAGTCGAGGGCATGCAGCTGGTTGGAACTTAGCTCCCTGCCCCTGGTTGGGGCGTGCGCAGGAGGCATCCAGTGGGTGTGTCTCTCTCCCATCTATGTTTCTCTCCCTCTTTCCCTCCCTCTCCCTACCACTCTCTCTGAAAAGTAATGGAAAAAAATGTCCACAGATGAGGATAACAAAAATAAATAATAATGCTAATAAACATGTCTAGCTAGACATACAATAATAAAATGCGTAAAATTAGCATTTGAAAAAGGGGCTTGACACATTAGCCAAAATTAAGAGAAAAGGTTGAATTTCAAACTGATACTTTCTGCTGATATTGGCAGGATTTTTGCTGCTCCAATAGTTTCTGCTTAATGGACAAATTGCTTTAAGTACACATATACTACCATGGCAGTAAGATAACGATATTTAGCACTTTCTTTCTCATCTGTGATGACTCCAGTTGCTGCCTATTTGTACAAATACTCTAACCTTAACCTGAAAAAATAAAACACTTAAGAAATTACCATTATAAACTTTTAAAAAATTACTAATGCATAAAGGGGAGCAGTATAATTAGTCATTTATTAAATAAAGCACAATGGAAGCATTCACTATAATGTTGTTATAAAAACAAAGAATAATCAAAATGCATCCTATTGATATGAGTGAGAGTTCTCCAGTAAGGAGATTTTCAGTTAAGGAACTATCACATTTAGCAATAAGTACCATGCATGTATACCGTGTTTCCCCGAAAATAAGATACCCCCTGAAAATAAGACCTACTTACAGTTTTGCCTCTCGCTGAAATATACGGCATCCCCAAAAATAAGACCTCCCCAAAAATAAGACCTATCTGATAATAAGGCCTCCCCCCAAACATAAGGCCTCCCCGATAATAAGCCTCAAACATACGGCCTCCTTGATAATAAGACCCCCCAAAGCTACCGTAACTCTGGACTCTGGGCGTAGTGGCAGGCGCTTTCGCGCAGCTCACTGTTGGCCGCAGCATAGCTGGAGCACACAGGAAGTACAAGGACTCTTGATGAGAGCCTGTGCTGCCGCCACCACCTGCTACTTGCTCTGCCCTGACGGAGTCTGGCTGACTCACAATTAGACAATGAGTTGCATGGGGCAGGAGTCGGGCACATTGAATGGACACACAGGTAATAAATTTCCTTTTTTGTTGTTCAACAATAAATGTGTACCGTATTCTTCTTCATGGAAAAATAAGACATCCCCTGAAAATAAGACCTAGTGCATCTTTGGGAGCAAACATTAATATAAGACGCTGTCTTATTTTCAGGGAAACAGGGTACATACATGCATACATATGTAAGGATTTTAATGAATGGTCCATAGCCTCATATAACACTCCCTGTTTTTCAGAGGGTTATACCTGGTCACGGATATTCTTTTAAAGAATCTGCCCCATGGTGTGTGTGTGTGTGTGGAGGGGGGGGGTTAGAAACAAAACACACAATGAAGAACCCCTTCTAAGATATTGAAAAGCCTCATTATTTTATGTCATCTTGCTTTTCTTCACCTCTTCATCTTAATAAATGTTATCAGCCCTCCAAAAGCCAGTTTAATTATCTCATCTCTGAAGTTTTTCTTTACCTTGATTTTTCTCCTTTGACTTTTCCCAGGACTGATATCTACGCACCACACGTAGCACTCAGTTATGTGGTATTTGTGCTGTTAATTATTGATTCCACTGCCAGCCTGTGTGTATTAAATAATACACACCTTGCAAGTGGTGTCTCTGTCTTAGTTTTATTTAAGTCACAGCACTTACCACAGAACCATAGGTAGGACACTCTCAGGGGTGCTATGGTCCCTTTGTCCCTTCAAAAGAAGTGCATGCTGAGTTCTGGTCCATAATAGCCACATAATAGTCTGGAGTCACTAATTCTCAGATACACCAAATCCACAGCCACACACAGCACAATTCTTGCGAAAGAGATTCAAAAACTAGCTGAGCAGCACCTGCATGCACATGAGGGGAATGAGAAAATACCCACTTCAAAACAGGCAGGAAACGCGGAAATGTCTCTCCCCATAAACCTGCCAGACAGCAACATACAAGATGAGGGAACTTACAACTCCCAGCCTCTTCCTGAGAAGCAAAAGGTGTGGACCCTCTACTCCCCACCTCACTTTTAAGACTTCCATCTGAAGGAAGGGCACCATTTCCTCTGAGAGCCCACAGGGCTTTCGTCCATGAAACCGATGAGACCACAGCGTCTGGCTCAAAGGATCTTCTGTGGCCAACTTCTCAGGAGCCACACAGGTTCAGCACAGAGGGAGAGGACTAAAATGCCCATCCCCCAGTCTTTCCCTGTAAGCAGCCAATTGACATATTTTAAAAGCTGCCACCTGAGAATGCCATCCCCAGGGTTCTCCCTCAGCCCCTCTCCAGATCGCCAATGAAACCCTGGTAGGAGCTTGTAAATATGTCTAGCTAGACAAGCCAAGAAAAAAGAGAGAGCACTCAAAATTGGAATGAAAGAGGAGACATTACAACTGATACCACACAAATAAAATAAATCATGAGAGACAACTATGAAAAATTATATCCCAGTACCTTGGACAACCTAAAATAAATAAATAAATTTCTGGAAACATCAGCTTACCAAGACTGAATCACAAGGAAATAGAAAATCTCACCATAACGAAGGTCACGCATGACAAACCCACAGCTAACAGTATCCTTAAGGGCGAAAAGCTGATCCCTGTTGAGAGAAGTGACATCTTAACAACACTGAGCCTTCTCACCCACGGACCATTGTGTCACTCCATTTGTGTAGGTTGCCTGTAATTTCCCCCAAGTAATATTTTGTGAATGCACACGTCTTGTGAATCTTTTCTTAGATTCATCCATATTATTTCATGTGTTGGATACTATTTTATTTATTTTTTTTTCATATGTTTTATTGATTTTTTATAGAGAGGAAGGGAGAGGGATAGAGAGTCAGAAACATCGATGAGAGAGAAACATCGATCAGCTGCCTCCTGCACACTCCCCACTGGGGATGTGCCCGCAACCAAGGTACATGCCCTTGACCGGAATCGAACCTGGGACCCTTGAATCCGCAGGCCAATGCTCTATCCACTGAGCCAAACCAGCTAGGGCTGGATACTATTTTAAATGAAACGTTTTTGAATTTCAAATTCTGATTGATTGATGCTCGTATAAAGAAAAACACAACTGAGCCCTGGCCAGTTTGTTCAGTGGTTGGAGCATCAGCCCATGGACTGAAGGGTCCCGGGTTCAAGTCGGGTGAAGGGCACGTACCTGGTACCTCTGTTGCAGGTTGGATCCCTGACCCCTTCAGGGTATGTCTGGGAGGCAACCAATCCATGTGTCTCTCTCATATCAACATTTTTTCCTCTCTCTCCCTTTGTCTCTCCCCTCTCTTCCTCTCTCTCTAAAAAACAACAGGAAAAAAAAAAATCCTTGGCTGAGGATTAACAAAAACAAACCAAAGAAAAACCCACACAACTGATATTTTAGTAGAATAATTTTGTATTCCATGACCTTGCTAGACTCACTTGTTAGTTCTAGTACCTATTTCATACATCCCATCAGATTTTCTCCATAAATGATCATTTCATCTGCAAAAAAGTTTTACCACCTTCATTCAAAAAAAGAAAACAAAGCTGAAAGCTTTTCCTCTAAGATGAGGAACTGAAAATTAGGGAAATGAAAATTAAAGCCATAATGAGATACCACCTCACACTTGTTAGAATGGCTATCATCAGAAGGACAAGAGATAGTGTTGGTGAATATGTCTAGAAAAGGGAACATTCTTGCACTGTTAGTGGAAATGTAAATTGATGCAGCCATTACAGAGAACATTATGGAGATTCCTCAGAATAAAAATAGAACTACCATATAATCCAGCAATTCTGCTTCTGTGTATAAATCCAAAGGAAATGAAAACAGTATCTTGAAGGGGTACATGCATCCCATGCTCATTGCAGCATTATTCATAATAGACAAGAAACCTAAGTATTTATCAAAAGATGAATGGAAAATATAGATAATAGATATGGAATCTAAACTAATAAAAGCGAAATATTAAAATTAACTGTTTCTCCGAGACAGGGTAAGCCACGCCCACCAGCCAATCAGAGCGGCTGTATGCAAATTATCCCAGCCAACATGGAGGCTGCCACTCACTGACCTGAGTAAACAGCCCTTTCCATTGCGGCAGGAGCGAAAGTGAAGCTGTGCCTGCTCCACTTAAACTGGCTCTAGCGAAACACAGATTTGAAACATTTGAAACAATATAACAATCATAGAATCCTCGGGAGCTGAAGGACACAGCAGCCCGGGCCTAACCAGTAAAAGTAACAATTGTTTCATTATAGATGCTGTGAGGTGAAGCAGAGGAGGCTTCGTTAGTAGTTAGAAGGCCACCTTAAAGGAACAGTGTATCAATTATAGAAGATAACCCCAGGCCTTAAAGGAACAGCATCAATTATAGGAGATAAATCACAAAAACCTGCGTCCAGCCAGCCTTGCTGGGACGTTGGGTCAATGGGAGCTGTGGGCAGCCTTAAAGCCCGTCACCCAGGCTGGTCAGGCACGCCAGCAGGTGGGCATCCCCCGAGGGGTCCCAGACTGCGAGAGGGCACAGGCCGGGCTGAGGGACCTCC